>JACEFZ010020840.1:850000-857552 GCA_014155875.1 Cepaea nemoralis
GGTTTGTGGTTCAATTATAGGCCATGCCTCACGGCCAGTGGAAGAATAGGGTCTGGGGTCTGACAAGCAGTCGAATGGACCACCTGTTTTCCTGGACTGGGGATAGAGTGAACCCACGGTAATTGGTCATGAGTGTATGCGCCCCAGTTCCCCCAGAGGAAGTCTTCCAATGACATACAGGGCTAGATGGTCTACAGTACCCATAGGCAAGATAGCCTTGAAGGAGGGCCGTTGTCAAACCCCCCCCCCCCAACCCCAGCCCTTCCCAGGTAGCCCGCTCTCCCCAGTTCATCAGCCCTGTAACCATCAGAACGTGTCTGTCGCATCATTCTTCTTTCTTTCCCCTCCTTTTTCTCCTCCTTACAGGAACCCACTATAGATTATAATGGTAGTCCGTTAAGGAGATATAGACCATAAAGTGTATGAAGAAAGCAAAGAAAAACCAGAGTCGCCCCGCCAAAAGATGCGAACTTCGACACACGCGGTATCTTTCAAATGACCTCCGATTCGATATAGGACATTCCCACGAGATTCGTCTTGTCTGGCCGATTCGCCCGATATCTCATACGATACCCTTTAGTTACGCCCTCGCCTACTTCCGGTTGTGCAGACTACGCCGGAGTTCAAGGGTGGCCTAGGAGTGCACTCACATTGCTAACACTCAGGCCAATCCTAATTTTCCCCCAACCATTTGTCGCGGGTGAGACTAGGCGTGTAATACCTGTACCTTCACGACAGTTCAGTCTGTTCGAAACAGGCCAGAAATTGGGTCATGTCAACAAGGCTGTTTAATGGGGAAAATTACAGGCGCACCTTTGACCTCCGGGCGACCGTCGCTTTATGCAATATACAACCTCGGGTGATCGCGGTTCCGACACCAACCGATTTAAGAATGGTGGCACTCTTACCTTTCATTCGGTCATGCAGTTCGAATTATGGGACCTCGTCCAACCTAGGGACTTAATGGCCATGGTCTTTAAACTGTACTTTGACACTGGGCACCATTTCTTCATATTAAATTGCAGCCACACAGAACCTCTCGCCAGCTGGTCCAGAACAACAATCAGTTCATCGGTTCCTAGCCAGGTCACTGCGACTACGCGGCCGGAACAAGAGTCCCTGTACAAACATCTCTCGAACCTTCCAGAAAACAAGGGCATAGTCCTACCCTTATGTTGTAACATTTTATTTTATTACATAACGTCCTCCGGTCTCCTTGGCCTAGGAGTTAACGTCTTTCTCCGTAATTCCGTATATTGTCTCCAGTAACATCACTTGCGCAAAAATCAGTAGCGGCTATCACCAAGTTGGTAACTTACGGGGTATGTGAGCCGGTCGCTCAGAAATCAATTGCAAACTACTGAGCGAAAGCTTGCCTAGTAGATCCACAGCAACTGAAAATGTGGATGTTGACTGCTACGTCTTGTAAGGGATATGCAAAAAAGTCTGATTCTACAATTGGCAACAAATGTAAAGGTATGAAGACTGAAGTAAGCAGAAAGGAAGGTTAATGAAAACATATTCTTCTGCGTCGATGCAAATAATGGACATTGGGCAACGAAATGGTGAAAGCAACTGGAGAAAGTAAATATGTAGCTTAGAGAAGACTGCTGTGAACATCATGGGCAGAGAAGACATCCCACTCTTGGGCTTTGAGAGTTGTCTATATTAACAATCATTTATTAAAACAGAATGCGATTGGAAACAGAAAGCAGCGTGGTGTGGGCAAATGCTGGCCAAGAGTAGCAGAGGAAGACAGAGCAGGATTGTTTGGAGAGCTGAAACAGTCGAGCAATAAATACTACAAGCAGTACTACGTAGTTAGTTAGTATCATTTTGGGCTGCACGAGAGACACCAGCTGTGTAGCAATGAGATACCTCCTTGACTTCCCGACAAATGGAACACATGATCAAGATCTGGAGAGCTCGTGCATGCTTAAAAATAAGTGCAGATGAGCAGCACCCTCTGCATGATGCTATAATCAGAGAAAATGGTAACAGGCTAAAGAGGGGCAAATCATGGATGGGTCGGGCGGAAGATGTCGTCAGACAGGTCTGCAGTCTTACCAGTATCAACCCCGGCAAAGAATGGGTGCCGGTGCCTCCGGCTTTTAAGTGCACTTTCTCCTGCATTATCACACTCGACAGATGGTGCAGAGAGCAGAACCCTGCCGTTGCCAATGCAGAGGTCAACGCGCTCATCTATGAACACTCAGATAACCCCGAAGTCCTCATCTATACAGATGGATCTGTTGTAAAGCAGCAGAGATGTGCGTGGGCATTTACAGCCCGTTCAAATGGCCGAACCGTTCAAGAATCCAGTGGTGCCCACTTTATGAACACAAGCAGAATGACGATGGAGGTGACGGCAGTTACACAGGCTTTTATATGGCTGGAATCACAGCATTATACCAACGTGTGCGTACTAAGTGACTCAATGAGCATGAATCAGAAGGTCGAAGCTGGAGCTGTACGCAGACAGTGGACTGAGTCGCTGCGGAAGTCTGTTGTCCGTAAAGTCACCTTCATCTTCGTCCCAAGACATGCGGGAGTCGAGGGAAATGAACGAGCTAATAATCTGGCTGGCTCTGCACCCCCTGTAGATGGCCAGCCCATGGATCGTGCCGATGTTATTAACGCCCTTAAAGATATAACGAGAACAGAGGACTTTGACGTCAGTGAATCCACATCGCTGTCCAGGATGAAAGACTTGGGAGTAAGAATCGGCACAGCCAGACACGAGAGGTACATTGGGAAAACGAGGTGCCTCGTCAACCAACACAGAACTGGCATTATTAGCCACCGGACCCTGATTCATATGCTGGGAGGAGGATCTGAGCACCTATGGACCTGTCCGGAGTGCAATGAAGATACCCCAACTGATAACTGATAACTAACTGATAGTTAGTTAGTTAGTTAGTTACTTAGTTACTTAGTTAGTTACTTAGTTAGTTAGTTAGTCGACAGATCATCTCCATTGCACATCGAAACATTTAGTTCATAAGTGCTCGGATCCCCTCCTCAGTAAGTCCTGTTCCGAAAAGCGGCTTACGACACCAGTTATTTGTTGATTTAATAATCTTCTTTGGCTTCCTGCGTTGTGTTCTTGTTTTGCCACATCTCTTTTAACTTGCTGTTCTCACAGCCTGACAATGCCTGTAGATTCGCAGTCATCACTTGGTTCTCGCAAATGACTTTGTTCTTGTAGCGCATTTAGAATATCAGCCTTGTCCATGGCTTGAACGCCTTCCACAGTAACCATACCTGCAATCCTGTCAGCCTAATAATTTCCTTGTACTCCCGCATGCCGTGACACGAAAATTAAACTAATCTGTGCAAACCGAGACCGCTCCAGAGACAGCACCCACTCTCTCCCGACCCACCCCATCTCTATCTTCCTGAGCATACTCATTGAGTAATTAAGGAAACTCGTCCGAGTGAAATGTCAAGTGTCTCTATCCAGAATGTGCCATGCCGTTAAGCGGGGGAGGGGGGGGAGAAGGGGGAAGGGGTCATGTTCTGCCATCTCACTCGATCACCAGAGTCGTGGATCAGCTCCGTGTTCCTGTCTCGATCGTGCCACGTGGCCTAGCCATCCAGGTATTTACTTCTCTGTCTTCCCCCTGGCTCTTCCCTTCAATCTTGCCAGTCGTCACCAAGTTCTCCAAGTCATTTCTTCTCGTAACATGCCCAAAAAATGTTGACTGTCTACGTCTAATAACTCTAATCAGTTTACGATCTTCATTTGTTTTTTGAAGGACTTGTTCACTGGTTTTCCTGTCTGCCCATGGTATTCTTTGCATTTTTCTCAGAAACCACATGTCCACAGCCATCAGCCGTTTTTCAGTTTGACTGCTTATTGTCCACGCTTCACATCCATACAAAAGTATAGGTTCTATGTAGAACTTCAACACTCCTTTTCTCGTTTCAATTAATATCTTTTTATTGGTCAGTATGGCCTTAATCTTGCAAAAGACCACCGTCGAAATGGCAATTCTTTTTCTAATGGCTTCATGGCATCTCTCTTCAGATGATGTGCTGAGATAACTGTATCGATTCACTTCCTTTAGAATATGCGCATTTACTCGTATATCACATTGTGGTATTTTCTTCTTCCTAGTGACGACCAAAATCTGTGTCTTTTTAATATTTAGTTCTAACCCTAGTTGTTCACTGTGTGCAACAACCACATCTACTAAATTTTGCAGGCCACGTTCATTGTCTGTGTAACGAGCGTGAGTTTTGCATCTAACTGGGGGTGAGTGATCTGGCTTGGAAGTTGATTAGACGAGAAAGAGTAATTGGGTTAGAAAATGATATGTAAATTTGAAGTCAGTAAAAGTGGAGGTAGGAATTCCAAGTACAATGGCAGGCTCTAAAAACAGGGGAGAATATATCATAATGTTGTCAGCCTTAGTCACGTAGGCACTAGATAAAACATGAGAGTAGAGCGGATGTCAGGTCAAAGAAGTCAAGTTAGAAACTCTAGAACGATGGGTAAGACCCAACGCAGGGAGTGTTAGGACACGCACTGGCCAAGAGGAGGTAACTAATGAGATGCCTCTGCATGACATTAGACTGATAGACAAAGAGAAATCAGCAATAGAATGTTGGAAGAATTTAGACTGGTGTTAAAGAGGTTAAATGATGTTTCCTGGGAGGTCTAGGAATATGGTATATATATATATATATACACCAGTCTGAAATATAAGCCGGCTTCGTTGCTTAGAGGTTAGCGACTTCTCTCCGTAATCTCGTATACTCTCGTAGGTAACGTGATGACGGTGAGAATCAGCAGTGGTTCGAATCGCATCGGTAACTTACGGGGTATGTGAGCCGGCCGCTCAGAAAGCAATGGCAAACTACTGAGCGTAATCTTGCCAAGAAATCAACATACAGCTGAAAGATGCTGGTGTTGACAGCGATGTCCTGTAAAGGATATGCAAAACAAAACAAAAGTCTGAAACATTGTGGGGAGTCGAGTCGAATCAGCCGAGTGGAGGCTGGGACTAGGTGTGGTGAACTAGTCCGACAGTGGAGTCGTGGTGGAGTTAAGGGGCAACTCCGCCTGGTGGATTCTCAGACAGTGGAGTCTGAGGCTGCGTCAGGGAGACGTAGCGAGAGCATTAAGTTATGGACCAGTGAAGGGCGCTGGGTCCAGAGTAAAGACACTCAGAGGAGGGCTGAGTTTTGAGCCAGACAGTGGAGGTCTGACTTGTGGGCAGTGATATTTTGGGCTGAGTGAGGGACACCAGCCAGAAAGCGGCGTTCAGGAAGAAGTATTCAGTGTGGGATATGTTTAAGGGAAGAAACTAGCCAGTTATTCGGAGTTCGGACTGAGGAGGAAATATCAGCCAGACAGACAGGAAGCTCGGACACGGGATCTAGTCCGAGGAAAATTAGTCATATCATCAGGCCGACCGACGACAGTTGCGTTATGTAATTGTGCCAATTTATTTTCTGGAAATAGTGTCATGTTTGCTGTGAATCATGTTCCGGTGTCATTAATAAACGGATGTGCGCGAAACGGTGTTTTTATAGTGTCTGTAGCTGTGCATCAGTAAACCTGCAGAGTGTTCATACATTCACACTGACATCCTCTAGACAACCATAGTCACTCTATCTGTCACTCTGTCATCATCCACTTTGTGACAGTCTGCAATCAAGACAGTATCAATTGCATATCTAATGTTATTGATAAATCGTCCCCCAATGTTGATTCCTTCCATATCTTGTAATCTCTGAAAATATTTTCACTGTACAGGGAAAAAAGTTCTGGAGATCTCGAGTGTCTCAAGCCATGTTATTGCTTTACTTACTGCCATGACTTCCATAGTCAGACTACTTGTGGTCAAAGCAAAAGCACCAGAATCTTCCTTCACAACACTACCTCGACCTGAGCCGTAATGGCCAATGAACTTCTGACTTGTCTAACGACCGACCCATCTGTGTAAATGACAGCATCACCCTCTAAAGAATTATGCGATTATTATTGCACATTAATGCTAGTTGCATGCTCTTTTAAAGCATGTTGCAATCAGCCCCAACATTTATTGCCTTGTTTTTTACTGCGCAGTGTTACATTTAGTAGTTTTTCATTGCGTTCTAAACAGGGAATGAGTTTGCAATTGTAAATGATGAACCACGCAGGGGAAGTTTCAGAGCAAGCGCACTTATTCTCCCGATCACGCTATACGTTATGTACATGCTATAGAACATTGTATCAGTGACAATTGTTATAGTTGTAGATATGTCTCCAGCCATGCTATTATTAAGAATATCACCACTACACAACATGTCTTTACTGATGACATTGTACACCTTTACTTTGCGTCATATATGCTACAATGATATAAACATACACAACACATTAATTCCAAGTAAATCTCATTGATATTCCCTTGTTTGTTTGTAACCGCACACACACAGTGACTACGAAATGACTACGGTTATCTCCCCATACCACAAAACCTGGGCTGAATTTAGAGACTCATTCAGCATGATCCCTCTCTCGGCCTGTCTAGTTTACTCCAGAGGAAAGGTGATACCAATACGTCTGTAACAAGAAGGTATGATCCGGCAGAAGCTGCTGGATCATCAAAGCAATGCTCTAACTGTCCGCCTGTCGGAGCTTCGATCCTAGACCAGTTAACAACCAAGTCTTAGGGCCTCGTCTGCCCCTGCCATGACATTTAGTCTTTAGGTTGCACATCCTCACACCCAAATAAGGCTTGTACCCTCCCAATTGCGCTCATGTGCCCGAAGGCGTTGGCACAATGTGGGGTGTCGGGTATAGTAAGCGCTGCCCAACATTCGGCGCTAACAGAAAGCTGGTAGAACCATTTAATGTCATACAGTAGCTCAGTCATATCTGATTGAGACCGGACATTATATATATATATATATATATATATATATATATATATATATATATATATATATATATATATATATATATATATATATATACACACACTAGCTGACCCGGCCCGGCTTCGCCCAATACCTAGTGGGGAGCATCTCATTTAATTCATATAAGTAGTCATATAAGCTCCAGTTCCCGTTCCCGACTATCTATCTATCTATCTATCTGACTGTCTGTCTATCTGTCTGTCTGTCTGGCTGTCTGACCCGGCCAGACTATCTATCTGTCTGTCTGTCTATCTATCTGTCTGTCATATGTTGTAGATGGAGATGTGGCTAAGGGATGGGTGGTTTGAGGTGTGGGTGGGGAGAGGATGTGTGGGTTAAGATGTGGATGGGCGTGGGATGTGTGGGTTGGTGGGGGAATGTTTGTGGGTGGCGAGTGTGTTTTGGTTGGGGGATCAGGTGAGGGCAGTGTGTGTGGGTGGGGGATGTGCGGGAGGGTGATGGGTCGGTTGGTGGGGTATGTATCTGTCCCTTGGTGTGTGTGTGTGTGGGTAGGTGGGGGTGTTTATGTGTCCCTTGGTGCGCGTGTGTGTGCGTAGGTTGGGTTGTGTGGGTGGGGTGATGTATGGATAGGTGGGAGATGGGCTTCATAACATGGTAATTAGCCTTGTTTATTTCAAAA
>JACEFZ010020841.1:0-28139 GCA_014155875.1 Cepaea nemoralis
TCCTCTTTTTAATCTGCGGCCCTTCACCTTCACAATTTCACTATGCAGTGGATGTTGTGTGTTTGCTTTAACTCTGAGGTAGGCACATGCTCTGCAAATTTGTAGTCTGTCTTCAATGTTTGGAAAATCAAACGCTGTATCCCAAGCCACAGTGCCGACATTAAGGCCCATTAAGTTTTTAAAACAAAAAAACTGACTCTGCATTAAACTAGGACAAACATATATTTTTCATGAAGTGAACAATGCTTTCCGTGCAGCAAAGAATCAATCAATATTGTGCTTGTAAATAATAAGATGTAGATTTGTAGATAATAAGATTTGGGTGATTTATTCATTGCCTTTTATAGCTTTACTGCAGTTCCCCTCATTCATGTTTACCATTGTTCATTCCCTTGAACTGCTACTATATAGTTCCCGTTTCGTCTTCGTAGTCTGTCAGATTGTTGTCGATTTTTACAGTCCATTTTACGTGCGCGTGTGATTGTGTTTTCTACGCTGAGTGCTACCCTTACACACGTGTGGTTTTTCCCCTCGCTAGGCTACCACACCTTACTTCTGTACATCGGTCTTTCATCCTAAGTCCGTTAAATCTCTATCGCTATGCCGCCCACTCACTCACGTCAGTTATTTCAACCGTTGAGATCATATGTTATTTTCTGCTTCAGTCTCTTACCAACAGATATTATTATCACAGCCACCGACTTGGCTCTTAACATCTACAAAAAGACCCGCAAAACATGTCATTTTAATTTCCTCAAGAACTGCCTACGGCTTCATATCACCCCACGTGGCGTCATCTCTAGATTTCACCCATCGGCAGGCACTCTCTATGACAGTTGTAGCAGACTTCTATCTAAAGTTGAGTTTAAATGTGCTACTCTTCGCATGCGATGTATTGCCGACAACCACGCGCGACAACTGTCTGACCTCAGCTCGAGTATAACTCTCCTCGATCAGTGTCTTAGACATTTGACCTCGGGTAACTATTTCTTGTATTGTGTTATTGGTGTATCATCAACAGCACTAACCACCATTTATACAAGTGTCTTTTCGCGGCCAAAAACGCAAAGTTAGCCAAACTCCGTGCCCCTATCCCTACTCCCTCCCCATCTCCTCTCACACCTCACCCTACCACTGGCTCCGATAACTTAGCTGTGTGCATACCTCCCGACCTTCCACTATCGGCATCGGAGAAATCGGTCCTCAGCAAAGGGCTCCAGTTCATACCCCTACACCCCTGTTGCCACAGAGCAGATGCTGGATTTCGCCATAAAATGGATGTAACGAACTCTCAAAGTAAACAGTGCTTAAGAATAAGGAATACGAGTATCCGAGTTGACAACGAGAAACATTACACCAACGCAATCGTGATAACAAAAAGGATACGTTTTGCGGCGATCAAGGTGAACGGTCGTGCATTGGAATTTGGGAACAACTTAGTGTGGTTATTGGATTGTTTGAAGGCTAGCAGTGGACTCCAAGTTAATAACAGCTAGAAGCATATACGAAGAACGCCATGGATTTGAGAACGACGGGCAGACTCTAGACAGAATCGGAGGAAGATGACAGCAAGGACGACCTGAATGAACGGAGGAAAGAGAAGTATTACTGAGTGACGACAAGGCGAACATAGAACAGGTTTGATTACTTAATGGTAGTGCACGCTTATATTAGATGCCATCCCGGCAACAACGGGAACTCTAATTGTACACCACAAAATGTGTCATGACTCTGTCAACTCCGTAATAAAGTGGTGTTAGTTTCCTGAGCTCCGATGTTTACTTCGTATTTCAAAGTTCATCAGTGAATTCATAGACTGTTATCGTTACGCCGTTTTAATGAGCCAGTTCCTGTTGTAAGTTCGAACATATACAGCATGGCATATATGGGTGCATGTCTCGGGCTTACTACATTATTAACAATTGCTCCCGCCACTAGCCACATAATTTTCGTCAATATTGGCATATCGGGAAGATTAACTGCGCACCAAAAGCGACTTTCACGCACCGTTTCGCATGCACCGGAAACGGCAGCGATGTGCTGCACATTAAACGTTGAAGTGGTGAAACATTTTGTGGGGATCGATTCATAATTGTTATTCAAGAAATAAGCAATGTCGACCACAAACCGCACTAAGAAAAGGTAAGAGGAACAGTCATACGTACTTACCATCTTCGTATGAGTCAGTAGACACCAAAGACGACATAGTTCGAGTGCAATACGTCACTAAAGAGTCTGCATCACTCACAAGCTAAGTTTCCATTGCATGGTCCTTGCCAAACATATGGAAATCGCACGTTTTACCGAGTAACGCACTAAGCTATCTGCTAATTGTGGACAATACAGAACAGTATGCATACTTGCGTTATGTCTCGTAGTACCAGAAGCTATGTATGTATTTCTGGTAGAGAATAAGTGTAATTCACTTAGTGAGATGGAGTCACGGGGTGAATCCTTTTATAACGCCCATCGTGACATATTTGCTGACTGTGCACAACCAGAACTTTTCAATGGAGCGAGCGCCAGAATCCAGAATCAAAAAGGTAATGGTAAGTTTAAGAAATTTGCAAATAGGAAGAAAGGTCCATATCAGAACTCGAATAGAGATGGCGACAGACCAAGAAAGGGACACTACACTCGATGCCAACATTGCAAATTGTCACACGGGTCTCTGGAAATGTGTGCTCAACATCCTGGATATGCAGAGTATTTAAGAGATACCACGGCAAAGAAAAGAAGTAAGTATGACTCCTACAAGAGGAGTGTTAAATGTTTTTCTCGTCGGGCGTACGGGCATACCAGTAGGCCATGTGCGATGAAAAATACTTGGAATGAAGCAAGTGCTTCATATGTATTCTCCAGTAGTGACTCTGATGATATAGAAGAAACACATGCAGCTGTCATACAACATTATAGCGACAAGACTGCATAGACTGAGAAAGACATCCCTATTGACGAATGTTTAGAAACCATTCATGAAGATAATGCTGTTAATATTCAGAATGGCACACTCAAGGTTCACCAGACACGGGTGAATGGGGAACCTACTACCTGTATTCGTAATTCAGGGGCTTCAATTATTGGAGTTGACCAAAAGTTAATAAAAACAGAAGATTATTCAGGCAAAACAGTTGCCTGCAGAACTTTTGGTGGCACAATAGAGAGATATAAAATTGCCGCAATTACAATACGATCCCCATACTTTGAAGACACAGTAAATGCAGCAGTATTGCCTAATCCTTGTGCCGGGTTACTTATTGGAAATGTACCCAACGCAAATGATTACACTCACGAAGAGGCAATTCAATGGGAAATTGACCACACTCAAACAAATGCGGTCACAAGATCTCAAGAGCGGAAACAAAAAGAACAATCTTCTCAGAGTGACGATGACAATACTCAGAATACTATCACATTGACAGCTGACTTATTGAATGAACAAAGACAAGATCCAACATTGCAAACTTGTTTTAAAAGCATATATGAACCGTCTAAACAAGTTGAACATGGTAATTGGCGCCGTATCAGCACCTTTACATGGCATATGATAATGATACTACAAATGATATTCACATATTATGAGTGTGTAGTCACAAACATATATATATATATATATATATATATATATATATATATATATATATATATATATATATATATATATATATATATATATATATATATATACAGATTTGGAAATATATGCCAAAAATATACTTTCACTCTTCGAGATTAATTGCGGACACGGTTAACGCCTAGACACAAACCATTAGTAATATTAGACCACAGTTATATAAAGTCTTACATGTTTCAATTGTCCTATTGTACCTGGTGTACTTGATTTTTCTAAACGTCGGATAGTTCGGTCTTACAGTATACACAATTGTGTCGCAATTAACAAACTTAACTGACACAAAGATAAAATCGTACAATAATAACACATTGTCAGGGAAAAGACACCACCATAAGTATGTAAGAAAGAAAAAAGGAATAAAGAAGAAAAGAATGAGTGAGGAAATGAATGAGAATGTTCAGTAATTATATCAGCACATATTTCACTATAGACACTTTAGAGTCTTGAAAAATAAGTTGTTCCAATTTTCGCTGGTATGAAGCTATACTTTTCAGAATTTTTCACAATATCTCTGTTCTTATGATAATAATAATAATAATAATAATAATAATAATAAGTCTTTATTTTCAAAGGGTTAAGAATTGGGCACGCAGGCCCGTCTGACATTCTGCCCTTCTTCTCTATTTCCTCTCATACATTCTTTCATTCAACATCACTTATGAAGCAACTTTTGACAACAAAAGAACATTAAAACGCATGAAAAATAATCAATAACAAATGACTCACTGAGGCAGTGTTTAACATGGGCATTATAAAATACCTAAGGAGGGTGTAACGTGCCATACATAAAGGAATGTTTTTTGGCTAGTTGTCGTTTGAGATAAGTTACCATTATTGTCTTTTTTGTGTTATTTGTTATGGGGGCATGTAGTCTGTACTAAGGTAGTGTTCAAACAGGTTGCGAATGTATGAATCATGATTGGTGGTGTCTTTGATTTCTTGTGGAAGATTGTTCCACAACTGAGCGGCAGAGTATGCTAAGCTTGTTTTATATAAGTCTATCCTAGGTTTAGGGACATGAAGTATATTTAGTCGTTCGCTATGTCTAGCGTTATATTTAAACAATGGCCAAAGGTAGCTTGGAGCATTTTGAAATAGGATTTTGTGAATTAGTTTGGTCTTATTAAAAAGCAGGCGCTTGTGGAGTGGCAGTAACCGGAGACGTTTATATAGGTTAGAATTGTCGGTAAGCTTTTCACCATTAATTAAACGCACTGCCCTTTTCTGGAGTGAATATAGGCGTTTTGTTATTGATTTGGAGCATCCATCCCAGACTGTGGAGCAGTAATCAATATGTGTTTGTATATGAGAAGTATAGAATATCTTTCTTGTGTTTTCGTCAAGGAAATTTTTAATTTTGGCAAGTTGGTATACTTTTTTGGCTATTTGTTTAACTAGAGCATGAACATGTGAGTTAAAAGTTAGATTTTGATCTATGATAACACCCAGTGTCTTGTGCTCGGTGACACTTTCTACAGGCGTGCTGCCAATGTGCAGCTGAAGAGTTCTCTGCGAGTTTAGAGTGTGAAGTCTTTGCCTGGTTCCTATTAACATAGACTTTGTTTTAGTAATGTTAATTTGCATGCGGTTTGCATGACTCCAGTTAACTACACTATTTATTTCCTGTTGCAAGGATAATTCTAGCACATTACGATCAACAGCGTTCGTATATACTGTGCAGTCATCAGCAAATAGATCGCAGGACGACGACAGATTTAATGGAAGATCATTTATATAAATGGCAAATAATAGAGGGCCAAGAATAGACCCCTGAGGTACTCCAATATTAATGGTAATGGCTTGAGATAAAACTTTATTGTGTGATACTACTTGCTTTCTGTCTAATAAGAATGATTTTATTAATGTCACTATATTAAAACTTACTTTCATTGTTTCTAGTTTTTTAATTAGAATAGTATGATCTATCATATCGAATGCTTTCCTAAAGTCTATAAACACCGCTCCACATAGAGTATTGTTGTTAATATTTTGATGCCAGTTTTCTATCATGTTTGTTAGTGCCGTATGGCAAGAATATTTTGGCCGAAATCCTGACTGACTGTCAACTATCAGTTTATGGCGAACTAAGTGATCTAGTGTTGTTTTGTGGATGTGCTTTTCTAGCGGTTTGGATAATGAGGATAATATGGAAATTGGTCTATAATTACTCATGAGACGATCGTCTAGAGGACCAGCTTTTAAATGAGGATACACTTTAGCGATTTTAAAGGCTGATGGGAAGTGACCTCTGGTTATACATTGATTATATATAAAAGTTAGTGACTCGCAGATCGCCGGTGCAGCATGGCGAAGGATCCGACTACTAATTCCATCTAGTCCTGATGAGTTATTGTTTTTTAGATTACGGAGATGAGTAAATACTTCAGTTGTCGTCATTAGCGGTATGTTGGAGGAAATGTGTCCATAGCATTTGTTCTCACAGAATGATGATAATAAAGATATGTCATGAGGCGCATCTGGTATTGCAGCCTTCAGTTGGTTTATGTCGGACTGAAAGTATCTACTGAATTGATCACATGTAACCTGATTTGATGGTAATGATTGTGATGATTTGTGTTTGTTTGTCAAGGTATTAATTGCTTTCCATATATCTTTAGTGTTGGTTTTATCTATTACTATGTTCTTAAAATAGTTTTTCTTTTCCTTCCGAATAACATATTGAACTTTGTTTCTCAGACTACGGTACATAGTTAGATCTCTATTTTTGTGAGCCCTGTCGCGATCTCTCATAAGTTCAACTACCTCCTGTGTGATCCACGGGGGCTTTGTGTGATGTTTAACACGAACTTCCTTAAATGGAACATGTTTATCAAATATACTTAGAAAGGTCTTTAGCCAGTGGTCCAGAGCATCGTCTGGGTCAGGAAGCTGGTAAACATAATCTAGAGATGAGTTGACCAAATCTTGTAAGAAGACGTCTCGATTGAAATTTTTGTAATTTCTATATTTTATGCTTATATGTTTGTGTTTGGGAGTTTTGGTGCCCCTTCTCGACCACGTGCAACATACTGGATAGTGATCGCTCATTGCATTGATAGGTACACTACATTCTGTGATGTTATCAGCACACGTAGTATAAATATGATCTATAAGTGTTGCAGATGATTTAGTGATTCTAGTGGCTTGTTTGACTAACTGTTGGAAATTATATGACTCTATTATGTTTTCCCATGTTTTGTTTGATTTGTTAGCGTCTATGTTGAAGTCACCTAGCAAAGTTAACCCTACTCTCTACTTTACCTATCTGACTGCGTATTAACGGAATCACTAGCAGCATCAATCTGAATATTATATTCGTATTTCTGGTATATCTTGGAGTTTATGACTTCTTCACGAGACTTAAAAAAAAAAAAAAAAAATAAAGATCTACCAGATTCTAGACAATGATACTACTCTTAAAGATCTTCTTAGTCGATTGTAAATAGATAGGTCTTTTCCACAGTTGGTTTTATTTCTGAATGTTTATCTGTTTTTGTTCATAGAGTGTTTAGACGATATATTATAGTACAGATGCACCCGATTAAATAGCAATGTACATAGCAACCAACAAGTTTTTTTTACATAGTGTTAGCCATATAGATACATACGTCTATTTTACATTGTTGGCAGTGACATGATGAAGTGACATGTGATGCGGCATAGTGGAACTATTAAATTCCCGTATACTTCGATTGCTGGAATAATGGAACTTTTACGTTTTGCATACATACTTCAATAATGGATATGATGATCCGATCGATTACGTACTTTACAGGGTCATCGAATATTCCAGAACTAAGTATTCGTGACTAATTTTGATTAAGTGATGATTTATGTGATTTGTGTAATTATATTAATTACAGTGACACTATATAGATATTGAACTAACATTGATATGGTACATTTTAGTATCAGTGATATGAACAGTATATTATGTTTATTTATCATGCACACATATAAATAATTAGTTAGTTGCGATAGTTAAGTTTATTATATTGGAATAGTTACGTTCGTTAATTATATTGGTTAATTAGTTAATACATGCTATAATTAGAGTGTTATATTTAACAATAGATTCTGAAATATTCATTAGAAGGCTTCGCCACATATGAAGGACCATTACATTGAGTTGCACACAAGTTAAATGGGGTTGATGGTCAATTTCAAAATTCATACTTCTTCTTCTTCGTTCATCCGGAGTTTTTTTTTCAGATGTGATTGCGTTGTGCCTGTTTACAGCAGAGCTGCGTTCTTGCGCCGTTAGGCCGACACATTCGACTTCTGCGGGCATTTGTTGACAGGGTTAACCTTCCCGGGAAATTCATACGATGTACTGGATCCACAACGATGGCGAACACCTCAACTATGTGTGTGTGTGTGTGTGTGTATATATATATATATATATATATATATATATATATATATATATATATATATATACTATATATATATATACTAGCTGACCCGGCCCGGCTTCGCCCAGGCCCTGGAGGGGATCTATCTATCTATCAGTCTGTCTGTCTGCTTGTTTGTCTGTCTGTCTGTCTGTCTGGCTGACCCGGCCCGGCTTCACCCAGTCCCTGGTGGGGAGCATCTCATTTAATTAATATAAGTAGTCATATAAGCTCTCCCGTTCCCGACTATCTGTCTGTCTGTCTGTCTGACCCGGCTTCACCCAGTCCCTGGTGGGGAGCATCTCATTTTATTCATATACGTAGTCATATAAGCTCTCCCGTTCCCGACTATCTGTTTGTCTGTCTATCTGTCTGTCTGTCTGTCCCGGCCCGGCTTCACCCAGTCCCTGGTGGGGAGCATGTCATTTAATTCATTCATATAAGTAGTCAAATAAGCTTCCGTTCCCGACTATCTGTCTATCTATCTGACCCGGCGTGGTTTCGCCCAGCTCCTGGCGCACAGTAACTTAAAAGAATGTCCTTCCACACACCATTCATTATTTTTAATGAAAACTGTTTTTAATCACCGACATGACAGTTGATGAGTTTTGTAAGCAGAAAAAGATGGGTTAAAATGTTATGCATAATGCATTATTTTTATGCAAACTTTAAAAATACCTTAAAGATTATATCATTATTTAATATAACTCATATGCCTAAAAATAACTATAGACAAAGAGTTTAACAATAGTGCAGGTAAGTCCAACAATATGACTATAAAGTATATAGAAATGTTATTAAAAGTTATGCCCCTTGAAATAACTTTTCTAGAGTGAAGTCCCCCTGCTATATAGACATTAAATAATGAAAATGGAAAAGTAAATGTTATTAAATAAGTAGAAGATTTTACATTAAGAAATTATTATAGTCGGTTGCACAGGAATGAAAGGAAGACGTGTAGAAAATTTCATCTCAATCGGATGTACCGTTATCGAACGCATCCAATACATAAATCCGCACAAACAAACATACACGCATAGTATATAAGCACCAGCAGAGATATAAGCCAGCGACAGTTGTTAAGAGTAAACTGGTATTGACTACTTGGTACCTGTTGTTTACCCACGTCCCCGACTTCATGTTTTGACCCAGAGTGAGGACACTTGTCCATATGGAATGTAAGGGACTAATTGTGTAATTAGTTAGACCAGCCCTCTCATGGGCTGGCTACACGACGTTCACCGTGGGAGCGTGAACAGGAGGGCTTGCCCGTCATATATATATATATTTTTTTGGGGGGGGGGATTAATAGGAGCCACAACGTCGTACTCAGCATTGTATATGTCTCATGATGTCGGCACTGCTATTGGGCATGGATTAGTAATCACAAGGTGTATAAATGATGTCATCATTTAAAAGGGGGGGGGGTGGAATAATGCCACAGAGCAGATGCTGGATTTCGCCATAAAATGGATGTAAGGAACTCTCAAAGTAAACAGTGCTTAAGAATAAGGAATACGAGTATCCGAGTTGACAACGAGAAACGTCACACCAACGCAATCGTGATAACAAAAAGGATACGTTGTGCGGCGATCAAGGTGAACGGTCGTGTATTGGAATTTGGGAAAATCTTGGTTTGGCTATTGGATGATTTGAAGGCTAGCAGTGGACTCCAAGTTAATAACAGCTAGAAGATTATATGGAGAACGCCATGGATTTGAGAACGACGGGAAGACTCTAGACAGAATCGAAGGAAGATGACAGCAAGGACAACCTGAATGAACGGAGGAAAGAGAAGTATTACTGAGTGACGACAAGGCGAACGTAGAACAGGTTTGATTATTTAATGTTAGAGCACGCTTATATTAGATGCCATCCCGGCAACAACGGGAATTCTAATTGTACACCACAAAATGTGTCATGACTCTATCAACTCCGTAATAAAGTGGTGTTAGTTTCCTGAGCTCCGATGTTTACTTCGTATTTCAAAGTTCATCAGTGAATTCATAGACTGTTATCGTTACGCCGTTTTAATGAGACAGTTCCTGCTGTAAGTTCGAACATATACAGCATGGCACCTGTGGCGACAGATATGCATTACTGCAAGACGTTCATCGATTCCATCGCACGCTCAGGCTAAAATATCACTTCAGTAATCAACCTCATAGTGATAACTCTTTGGATCCCACCGATAATTTCTCTCACCTCTCAAAGCCCAGGTCCACTTGCGTTCCCAATCCAGGGGCATCTAAAGCCCTTGATTTATACATCGAAAAAACACTTTTCGACAACCAAAAACTAAAATTTAAGCCTCTAGACATTCCAACCTTACCGCGAATGAACACCGGGCACTCACACAGTTGAAACGTCGTGAGGACATAGTTATCAAGCCTGTCGATAAGTGACGGGCGCTAGTGGTTTGGAGGAAAGACTTGTATACACAGGAAGGCAACAAGTAACTTGGGGATGCAACTTTCTACAGACCACGGACACAAGATGAGATGGTCAGCAACAACACCCAGGTCAAAAGCGTGACTAACACTATCATTCAGCAAGGTCTTTTGCCCAGCTGATATTCCACGATAGCTGCTTGGGCAAACCCACCTTTTATATGCAGCCTAAGACACACAAACTAGGAAACCCAGGCAGACCTATCGTCTCGACCTGCTCTTGCCCTACATAACGGATTTCAGAGTGTCTTGGCAGCATGTCTCAGCCGTTGTTTGCCAGCCTCCCTTCGTATATCAAAGACACCAACCACGCTATCTACATCTTCGATTCCATTAGTTTCACAAACCCTTCGCAGTACCACATCTTCACTTTAGATGCGACTTCAATCTACACGTCTATTCCTCACTCTGACGGCCTTACAGCCTTGGAATTTTTCTTGAAAAAAAGGCATAATCTCTCAATAGCCACTGGACCATTGCTGAGTCTTGCAGAGTTAGTCCTACACCTCAACTCGTTTGAGTTCAATGGAGACTACTTTGACCAGATTAGCGGGGTGACCATGGGCAGTAAGATGGGTCCTAGTTATGCCTGCCTCTTCATGGGCTATCTGGAGCACCAGGTATGGAGTAAATACACCGGTAGGTTACCAGAAGTACATTGATGACTGCTATGGTGTCTCGGACATGCCATTGCCTGACCTCCAGAACTTCATTGCCTTTTTCTCCGACTTCCATCCCTCCACCATTTCTTCGTCGGCCGTTAACTTCTTAGACCTCAAGTCTCTTTAGGTTCTGCGGGTCTATGCACGACGGTTTATTATAAACAACCGGACTCGCACTCAATCCTTCTCTATACCTCCTCCCACCCTCCCTCGTGCAAACGTTCTATTTCTTTCTCCCAATTGTTACGTCTAAGACGTCTTTGCCTGGATAACAACGACTTCCATCAAAAAGCCCACGAGATGCTTAATTTTTTTCGTCTTCGTGGCTATCCTAAGAATGTTCTATCTAGAGCTCTTCACCGCTGCCAGTCTATCAGTCGCAGTGAGACTCTCTCCTCCAGGCCGAAACCACAAAATAATATACCTGTCCTCTCACTTACTTACCATCCCAACAATATTACTGCCAAGAATATCCTCTCGAGACATCTATACATTCTCAGGGCGGGCCCGACCACTCGTGATGTCTTCTCAGAAGCCCCTCTGGTGGCATATAGGCGGGATCGTAACTTCAGGGATGTTCTGGTCGATAGCGGTTTACCACAACCTCACCAGTCTCTTTCTGGCACGGTGGCTTGTCTTCAATAACGTTGCAAGACCTGCCCACACGTACTTCAAACCCAGAGTCTGACATTCCCTAAGAGGACCTTCCACATCCGTGAAGGTTTCTCATGCATCAGTCGCAACGTCATCTATGCGATTACCTTCACACGATGCGACATGAGATATGTCGGTGAGACAGGCTTACGTCTTGGTGACAGATTTAGACAAAATCTTTCTGATATCACCAGCGGCGTCCACAAACTAGTATCCATGCATTTCAACAGTCCTGACCACCGTGGCGTGGCCGACATACAGGTCAAGGCCATCAAATCCTGTGCATCCCACGAACGGGATCGGAAGACATTGGAATACCGTCCATCTTCCAGTTGGGCACACTCTCCCCTCACGGGCTCAGTGTCCAGCACAGCTTCATTTAACTACCTACCCAACCCCCTCCCACCTTAAGATTACAGTCCACCATCGAGGAACGTGCAGGTCCTTTATAGGACGTCGCAGTCAACTTTCTTAGCATGTTTTTGCCATCGTTTTCTGAACGACCGCGACTCATGCCCCTCTGTGAGGACCAACACTACATAATCTTCTGCAGCTGTGTTTCGAGCGCTTAACGAAAATTGATAATTGTGAACTGCGTCCGAGACATCTTCGCAGGTCCTAATTAACATTTTTCAGCACACATGGGCGCTTTTCCACCCCCACTCCCCTCCCACTTGACCTTTGACCCGTGTACCATACATCCGGTCTATTAATCCACTGGTTTCCTACGCGTGTCAGTCTTTCCAAGCAAGGATACAGAATCAGATAAGTACATTTAATTAGTTTAATATTGTCATAGTGTGTTTCATGTAGGTTTGTGTCTGTTTGTATTTGTTTGTCCTGTGCTGACGAAGTTTTGGCCGCAACGTCCAATTTGTCTCTTGTAGTCGTGTTTTAGTAAAGCTCAAAATCTACTTCTGGTTTTTTTTTTTTTTTTGGGAGGGGGGGGGGGGGATTTTTTTTTATTGTAAATAATAAATACGGTCCTTATTGTAAAGATTCAATACTGTACTTGTAGCAAATAATGAATGCTGTATTTGATGTAAAGAATCATGCAAGCTGATGGAAACTAAACAGAAAATATAAGAGTATTGAAATCCTCATGTGTACTCACCCGTCAGTCCTTCCTGATTAGAGGAAGAATTGGTGTCAGAGAGGGGCACACAGATTGGACCTGTGTTATTGTCAATGACTGTCATCTCAGGTCTGTCACAACAAACTGTGTCGTGGTCACTTGTACATTCTCTGCCAACAAACTGACAGGTATGACATGGGGAACAATCATCATCAGATAGTGGAGATTCTCGAGGAGAGTGTCTGAAATATCCAGGCTTACAATCAACGATTGCTGAATGAGTGCTGTTACAGGCCTGGAGAAGTAATCTGCTAGAGTTATTGCCCACTTTCTGACACAGTTTACACTCTTTGTTGTTATGAGAATCCTCAGACATGTACGTATCTGGGGGACATGGAAAACACTGTTCATAATGTGGACTATAATACTCTCCTTGAGTGCAAACGATTGGCTTCTCTTTGCAGATATACACATTATCTTTGTTAAGGACAGCCTCATAACTTGGAAGGCCACAACAGACTGTATTATGAATTCCCTCACAAAGTCGTGTGGGATTCTCACATTCCCAGCATTTTACACATTGATCAGACTGCTGCGGGTTTCTCATTCTGGCTAGTCTTCTGTAAAAGCCAATTCTACAGTGAATTACAGTGTCGTGTGTTATATTACATTCTGTGACTAGAACCTCCACTTCAGGATCAACGAGTCGCGTACAGTTAAAGCACTCCAGGTGTGTGTGCCAGTGGTCAGTCATGTAAGTTACCCCATCTTGACAAAGTGGACACACTTCCAGGCCAGGCATTACTTTCAAGAGATGTGTACCTCTAGGGCATATGTGAGTGAGAACAGCACTGGACCCAACCACAAATGCTAGCAAAACTAATACCAACACAATAGCTTTGATCTGCAGGTAACAATTTCTGGCTTTCATACAATATTGGGTGCAGGATATCATCGTAGCATTGGAGTAGGACTCCAGAAAATGCAATGCCGCTCGTGTCGGTTCTGAGGATAAATGGGAGCTTTACGTTAGCAATCTTAAAATAGGTGGTTTAAAAATATGTCTATTGTTTTGAGTGCGTTTTCGAGATCTGAACTTATTTAATATTATTTGGTTGTTTCTTTACCAATAAACTTGTGAAAGATTGTGTCAAATCAGATCATTTTCGAATACATTTGGTATAGTAATTTATTAATCTCAATGTGCTTCTGAATTCATTATATTTAAATCTTCGGAACAGTCAGTTTTAATATTTTCGTCACAATTTGTCATCACAAGATTTAAAATCGTTTGAAATTTTATGACCCAAAAATTCAATTTCTGGAAAAGCGATCTGAGCTTTTGCAGGATTTATTGTCAACCAAAATGTCTTACTCCTGTAGATTACTTGTCTCAACGATTTGTAAATGGTCGGTCATAGTTGTTTGTATGTATGCATATGTCATCAATGTAGGTGACAACGGTCAAAATGTCCCGTAGTAGCAGTTTCGTCATTTGTACAGGAAGAGTTTATCTATTGTGAATTTACACTTTATTCAGTTTTTTTTATTTTTAACTTTTGCTGTGTCAAGTGTCAGTTTTACTGAATCTCTTTGCAGAAGGTATCTTGGTATCTATACAATATAATGGAGTTTTACATTTTATACTTTTCAACTTACTAACTTACTGAGTGTAAAAATAATAATTTAGAGATCGAAGTTCAATAGTTACAGGACTAGAAAGAATTCATCTAGTTTCAATAACAGGTGTCAACAATATCTGTAGAACATATAATATTACAGAAGATAACATGCTAGTCAGCAGGGTGATAACGGCATTTAGAATCACACCAGTACTAAATGAAGACATGTAGATTTCGTAGTCACATTGAGGTTTATGCCATTTTGTTGGCATATGTGATAGTTTCAGAATATGGATTGGAAGTTGAAGATAAACTTAGCTAATAGCATACACCTGGGCAAGTAGTAGTAGAAGTATGGTGTAATTAGCAAAATCGTTATCAAAAGCATTAACCGAGCAACGAGCCGTTTTGCAAGAATGTTTATTTGTTGCGGCACCATGGATTGCATGTTGTCGATTATTATGGCTAGCAAAATGCACATAGACAAAAGGTCGAGGACTAGTCCAATTAGTAAGAATAGTGCCAGTGTCATAATTGTGGAAAGACCTAGGTCTCAAAGTTGGCTTGTGTTTCATTATTTTCGCCACACTGCCATTTGGCTGATTGAGTGTTTTTTTGGCCTTTCGTGTAGTAGTTTGACGTTGTTTACCACAGAGGGGTGTTGCTTTTGCAAGTAACTACATCATTGTCTGGTTTCACTTCTAGGTAATATAGTTGCACTGATTTGTTCTAATGATTGAACTTGTGATTCATCTTTTTTGTACCTTTGCATAGATCTTGTAACTGCATTGGCATGGATATTCTTACTATTTATTTATTTCTGTATCTGAATAGTCAGTTACAGAAGGTAAATCACCAATTATTAAATAACAACATGGTTTTTTTTCCCAGTGCTGTACACCTGAGTTTTCTTGGAATAAAAGATGATGAAATATTAATCCATACCATAGGGTATCTTTCCTTTCTACCTGAAAATGTTCTATAGGTTATTTGTTCACCCGTGCAGTCTTGTTTATTCGCTAGTGATTGACGGAGTCCCATAATCATGGATCCTGTGTCATGAAAGATAGTGGCTAATTGGAAATTAACAACCTTTATGAATGTTTAATTTCCATTTTTATATACAGAAGCATTTGCTTCTTAAAACATTTTACTAATATCACATATAGGTGGGTTGAAAGCATCACTGTCTTTGACAAAAGTAGCTTCTTCTAACGCAACCACTTTATTGACTGAAGAACTGCTTTCAGGAATAGTTGTATTTGCATGTTTTAATTCACTTATACCATTACGTCTTCGGGCATGGTCAAAAGCCTTACAGAAATGACATTTCATTATGTACTTCTTTCGATATAATCTTGCCTGTTTACTTAATACTATGTTAATCACATAGTTCTGATATTCAGGATTTTTATCACACATTTTGTTTTCTCCGTGTGATGATTTCACACAGTGTTTACAGTGTGTTATTTTCTTTCTTCTATTGTATCATTGCTACCCTTTCGTTTTCAACCTCAGTGGCCGTAGTACCAACTCTGATATTTTGTGGTGTGGTCTTTAAAAATGTCTTTATTAGCGTTGGAATATGCCGAACTTTTCTCTTTTATCTCTTTGACAGAACTACTCTCATTCTCTTTTAAGAATTTTGAGAATGGTAATGGTAGTGTTGTTAATAGTTTTTCTTTCATTACTAGGTCGTTTAGTGAGTTACAATAACTGTTAATATTTTTAGTTCTAGTGTGCTTTTCAACCTGAAGCATGGACTGTTTATCAGCGACATGCACTGTGTCACAAGCTGCTACAATTGGTGACGAAGTGAATGCAAAAAGTCTCCAAGGCCAGCGCGGCCTTTGGCAGACTGTACAAGAATGTATGGGACATAAATGGAATAAGCCTGCAGGCAAGTCTAAAAGTCTATACAGCAGTTGTATTATCCACGCCTTGTGCTTGTGAGACATGGGTTGTTTATCAGCTGCATGCTAGGGAATTAAACCACTTCCACATAGTCTGCCTTAGGAAGCTATTGACGATTAAATAGCAAGACAAGATCCCAGATGCTGAAGTTCTAGAAAGAGCGTCCATGCCCAGTATCCACACTCTACTAATGAAATATCAGATTCGCTGAGCTGGTCACTTAACTCGTATGCCAGATCACTGGCACTCTAAACAATTTTTGTACAGCGAGCTGCGTTGTGTTAAACGCTCCCATGGCGGCCAGAGGAAACAGACACTCTGAAAATCCCACTGAAAGCTTTTGGAATTCATCTTGACACCTGGAGACTGTTGCTACAGACCGTAATTCGTGGCGTGCATCATTACTTACGGGAGAAGTCACTTGTGAAACAAGCAGGAGTGCAAGAGCTGTGAAGAAAAAGCTGGACAGAAAAATCATTAGGAGATCCTTATCCTCCTGGAACGTCAAGCATTTTTACCCACATTGTCAAAGAACATTTCGAGCCAAAATAGGCCTTATCAGCCATCCTAGAATTCACGACTTCATACTTTCAATCCCACTGGATGAAATGAATGGTCATCATTATTCTTGAAGGATAAACAACATAACACTTTTCAACCGTGCTTTTCACTACAAAGTCTTCAAATGTTTGCTTGGGTTTAGGGGTAAGAATTTTGAACTGTGATCTGACACCTTTCTGGTCAACAGGAAAATAATTTAAAATCTTTGTATTTTACATATTCATAGTCACCTCTAATCTGTAATGGTATAGTCTGAAGAATTTCATTAATTTTTTCAGTTACATTTCTGTATTGTAACACATACCAATGTTTCTTGTTGATTTAATTTTCACGCATCAGTATTTCGAAATGATCCGTCCTTGCTGAGAATTTGTCGCCCTGTTTATATTTACTTTCTAATTTAGCTTGCCTTAATTTCTCATATAGTTCTGTTTTCATTATCTGTAATTCTTTGTTCATTTGCCAAAATTGATCTATTGCGTCTTCTTTAGCTTGTCTGTTCTTTTGTTTTACAAGATGTTTCTCTTCTAGTGTTAGTTCGTCAGGATCGTTTAATTTTGACATATGTAAATGTCTCTTTGAAATATGTGCAACATTTCATAATCTCTCACAAAATATTATTACTATTAAACACCTGTAGATAATATTTCACCAATTGTCAGTGTATACATATATGACCAATGTTTGCTATGGCCTGATCTCTGTGGATTTACATTCATTGTAAACAACTGTAACATTGTCTTATACTCACCTCTTGGAGTTTTATTTACAGTTCCCTGATTTGTTTGTTCAGCTGTTCTGCAAGAAGCTCGGCAAAGTTGTGTCCTGTCTCCTCTCTTGTTCATAACCTGTATAGACAGCATATGTAAAGAAACCAGTCAAACAAAGACCGGAACAACACAACATGACGAACAGAACACAGAAGAAGAACCAACGGCAAATTACACCATTAAAGAACGCTATGCCCAGTAATTAGTTTCTGTTTTATCGCGATCTTGAAATAATCGGAGAATTTAACATCATTAGTACCAAGAAATCAACATACAGCTGAAAGATTCTGGTGTTGACAGCGATGTCCCGTAAAAGGATATGCAAAAAATTTTTTAAAAAAGTACGCATAATCGCCCGTTATCGGTGTCGCAAAAGAAGGTAGTCTAATTGGCCACGCTCCTTTTCAACTCCTGTGATGTCATTGGATACCCACAAGTCCTACTTTATACATGAAAGACATGCATATCTGTGTAAACGTTTCCACAGTCATAACTACCTTGGAGTTCCGTAACTGAACAACAGGCCCTCAAGGCTATAGTTGACGAAAAATGTTTGGGTCTCTTTGAATGTGATATTTAGGCACCAGACGACCTGAAAGAGTACTTTGCTGAGATGCCTCCCATATTCAAGAACACAGAGGTGTCGAGAGACATTGGCGACCTTATGACAGAATGCGCCACAAAACATAACCTACTGATTACTCCAAGTCGGACTTTGGTCAGCATTTATTTTGGGAAGAAAATTTTATAGATTGGTATCTATTCCAAGGCTTGGCAGTCACACACATCTAAAAATACAATAGAGTATTGACCTGTTAATTGTTTAAACAATTTGGACACAGTGTCTAATGCAAGACGTCTATTAGATGTCTATGTTTCACGTGTATACAGAGATGTCTATGTTTCACATGTATACAGAGATGTCTATGTTTCACATGTATACAGAGATGTCTATGTTTCACATGTATACAGAGATGTCTATGTTTCACGTGTATACAGAGATGTCTATGTTTCACGTGTATACAGAGACATATATGTTTCGCATCTATACATAGATATTAATGTCTCGTAAGTATAAAGAGATGTTCATGGCTCACATGTATACAGATATGTTTAAGTTTCACATATATACATAGATATGTATGTTTCACATGTATACAGAAATGTCTAAGTTTCATGTGTATACAGAGAGTCCATATTTCACACGTATACCGAGATTGTCATGTCTTGCATGTATAAAGAGATGTATACAGAGATGTCTATGCTTCACATGTATATATAGATGTAAATGCTTCATGTATATAATGAGATATCTAACAGAGATCACCATGTTTCACATATACACAAATATGTCTATGTTTCACATGTACATAGAGATATCTATCTTTTATGTGTATACAGAAAGTCCAGTTTTCACATTATACAGAGGTGTCCATACTGCACATGTATAAAGAGACGTAGATGTTTTACATGTGAACAGAAATGTCTATGTCCAGAGTGTATAAAGAGATGTCTACATTTCACATGGAAACATGTATGCCAAATGTTTACAATGGCCTGATATCTGTAGACTAACATTCATTGTAAACAACTGAATAATTGCCTTATACTCACCTCTTGGGGATTTGCCTTCAGTTCCCTGAGTTTTGTGTTCGACGCTTCTGCCTCATCGTGGAATTTCTTTTCTGTGACCTTCGAGTCTCTATTCAACTCTTCTATCTGTTTCTCGAAATCGGTTGATTTCTGTGGATTATTTATTGAATTTGCAGGCTTTGAATGTCTTGACTGGAATATTATATCTTAATTTCCATTTTTTTTCTGTTTAGAATACGTTGTTTAACATAAAGAGATGTTTCGTGTATACATATTTGTCTATGTTTTACATGTATACTGAGGATGTCTATGTTTCACATCTATACAGAGATATTAATGTCTTTTATGTATAACGAGATATTCATGGTTCACATGTATACAGATATGATTATGCTTCACATGCAAACAGTGATGTATATGTTTCACATAGATACAGAGATGTCTATGTTTCATGTGTATAAAAAGGTGTATAATGAAGATGACCACTTTTCACATTTAAACAAATATATCTATGTTTCACCTGTATACAGAGATGTCCATGTTTCACATGTATACAAAGATGTCCATTTTTCACATGTATACTGATATGTCAATGTTTCACATGTTGACAGAAAAGTATATGTCCGGAGTGTATAAAGAGATGACTACATTTCACATGTATACATATTTGACCAATGCTTGCAATAGCCTGATTTCTGTGGGATAATATTCACTGTAAACAACTGAATAATTGCTTTATTCTCATCTCTTGGGGATTTGCCTTCAGTTCTCTGACTTTTGTGTTCGACCCTTCTGCCTCATCGTGGAATTTCTTTTCTGTGACATTCCAGTCTATGTTCAACTCTTCTATCTGTTTCTCGTAATCGGTTGATTTCTGTGGATTATTGATTGAATTTGCAGGCTTTGAATGTCTTGACTGGAATATTATATCTTAGTTTCTCTTTTTTCTGTGTAGAATATGTTGTTTAACACAAAGAGATGTTTGACGTGTATACAGAGATGTCTATGTTTTACATGTATACTGAGATGTCTCTGTTTCACATCTATACAGAGATACTCATGTCTTGTCTGTATAAAGAGATATTCATGGTTCACATGTATACAGATATGTTTATACTTCACATGCATACAGATATGCCTATATTTCACATACATGCAGAGATGACTATGTTTCATGTAAACGCAGAGCTTTCCATGTTTCACATAAAGAGCTTTCCATGTTTCACATGCATATAGAGATGTCTATGTTTCACATTTATACTGAGACATTCATGTCTCACGTGTATAAAGTAATGTTCATGTTTCTCATTTATACAGAGTTGTTCATATCTTACATGTATACTGAGATCTTCATGTTTCACATGTATACATAGATGTCAATGCGTCACGTGTATAAAGAGATGTCTAATAGAGAAAATCATGTTTCGCATGTATACAGAGATGTCCATGTTTTACATGTGGACAGAAATGTCTATATATAGAGTGTACGTATATGACCAATTTTTGCAATGGCATGATCTCTATGGACTAACATTCACTGTAAACAACTGAATTATTGCCTTATACTCGCCTCTTCGGAATTTGCCTTCAGTTCCATGATTTTTGTGTTCGACCCTTCTGCTTCATATTGGAATTTCTTTTCTATGACTATCGAATCTTTTTTCAACTCTTCTGTCTGTTTCTCATAATCGGTTGATTTCTATGGATTATTCATCAAATTTGTAGACTTTAAATGACTGGACTGGAATTTTAAATCTTAATATTTTGTTAATGATTGTGATAAGTTGTTTAACGTAAAGAGATGTTTCACAGGTATGCTGAGATGTCAATTTTTCCCATATATATAGAGATGTCTGTGTTTCACATGTATACAGAGATGTCTGTGTTTCACATGTATACATACATGCCTATGTTTCACATGTATACTGAGACATCTATGTTTCACTTGTTATCAGAGATGTCTATGTTTCACATGTATGCAGAGATGTATGTGTTTCACATAACGAGATGTCTGTGTTTCACATGCATATAGAGATGTCCACGTTTCACATGTAAACAGAGATATTATTGTCTCGCATGTATACAGAGAGGTCTATGTTTCACGTGTATACAGAGATGTCTATGTTTCACATGCATACAGAGACATCTATGCTTCGCATCTATACATAGATATCAATGTCTAGTATGTATAAAGAGATGTTCATGGCTCACCTATATACAGATATGTTTAAGTTTCACATATATACATAGATATGTATCTGATTCCCTTGCCGAAGCCTGGCAAAGACCACACACAAATTCAGGGATATCGAGTAATCACCATGCAGAATACATTAGGCAAGCTGCTGGAGAAGTTTATTGCCAGAATAATATCAAGCCAGCTAGAGAAGCAAGGCGTTTTCCCCACCTACCATAGGGAGGGTACCGTCCCAAAAGAGAAACTTGGACCAATGCAGCAGTTTTTGACCATGAAGTTTATGAAGGTTTTCACTCAGGCATTGAAACCTTTGCTGCACCGATTGATCTTGAGGACGCAGTACAACAGAGTCCCATTGGATTTTCTAATGCTTCAGCTTCTTGAACTCAAGATAAGTCCGTTCCTACTTAGTTGAATCGCTGAAGCCCTCTTCCAACGGAAAGTAGCTTTTAGGTGTGGCAGTTGGACTTCGGAACCAACAACAATATATCCTGACCTACCACAGCGATCACCATTATCTCCTGTGCTGTTCAACGCTTACACAGTGAGAATCACCAACGAGCAGATCACTGGACCGGGGAGGATATTGTCATATGCCGATAATGTTTTAGTGTATCGCCAGGGTAAGGATAGAGATCAGGTTGCTGTGGAACTACAAACCGAACTCAATCGCATAAGTACTTGGTGTGCTGAAGCTGGGGCAATGGTCAACCCAACAAAGGCAACAGTGACATGGTTCTCGTTGAATAATCATATTGTCAACACTCCAACATCAACTGTAATTCTGTGTTCAGAGACGGTGGAAAGAACGCAGGCAATGAATTACCTGGGGATACGTTTTGATCGAAGCCTTTCTTATAACGAGCACATAGACCAGGTGGGGTTTGTGCGGATGATGGCGGCAGCAAACTGTGAGCAGCGCTATCTATGCCTCCTATATGAGGGGCTGGTCATGTCTGTTTTTGAGTATGCGATGGCGATCCTGACTCTCAGCCGTAAGCAGATAGAAAGTATGGAAAGGATATAAAACGAAGCTATAGCGCATTATCCTTGGCATGTACAAGAGATACAGCATGCAGGGCGATGGGCTACCTTCTTGATTTTCCAACCTTTGAAGGCAGACTACAAATTTGTAGAGCACGTGCCTACCTCAGAGTTAACGCAAACACACAACATCCACTGCATAGTGAAATTAGGAAGGTGAATGGCAGCAGGTTAAAAAGAGGAAGGTCGTGGATGGTTCAAGCCGAAGACATTCTTCAACAGGTGTGTTCACTAGAGGACTTAGAACCTTGCGGGGAGTGGGTACAAGTGCCAACCGATTTCTGTACGTCCTTGTCAGTTTGCATCCAACTGAACAGAAAATGCAGACACGAAAATCCGGCTGCTGTGGAGGCGGAAGTACAAGTGTTGATTTTCGAGAATTCGTTAGACGGTGATGCTGTCATCTACACAGATGGGTCGGTGGTCCGACATGTGAGAAGCTCATGGGCCTTCAAGGCGCGGGCGGAGGTAGAATTGTGAAGGAGGACTCTTGTGCTTTTGTTGAGACCACAAGTAGCCTGACTATGGAAGTCAGGGCAGTAAGTAAAGCAATAACATGGATCGAGACACAGACATTCCTTAGCCACTCCATGAGCATGCTCAAGAGGATAGAGATAGAGTGGATCCGAAGAGAGTTGTTGCTGTCTCTGGAGCGGTCTCGGCTGACAAAGATTAGTTTCATCTTCCTGCCAGGGCATGCTGGAGTACAAGGAAATGAGCGGGATGACAAGCTCCCAAGTAAGGCTAAGGTGGAGGGCGGACGCGCCATGGACCAGGCTAACATTCTGAATGCTCTACGAGACGTAGGACTTGTGCGAGAACCAAGTGATGAATGCGAATCTACAACAATGGTCAGAATGCGAGATCAGCAAATCAAAAGAGGGGTGGCCAAACAAGAACACTACGCAGGAAGCCAAAGAAAATTAATAAACCAACACAGAACTGGTATCGTTAGCCGCTACATGCTGCGGGATTTGCTGAGGAGGGGATCCGAACACCTAGTGGACTGAATGGTTCGATGTGCAATGAGAATGATCTGTCGATTAACTAACTAACTAACTGTTCATGGTTCATATGTATACAGAGATGTCTATGTTTCACATGTATACAGAGATGTCTATGTTTCATGTGTGTACAGAGAGTCACGAAGCAGCTGGCCGAGTGGCTAGAACGCCGGACTCCCCTTCGGGAGACCCGGGTTCGATGCCTCGGTAAGGTGTGCGATTTTTTTCTGTCGGGGGAAAAAAGAAAATCCTAACCTGCACAGTTCGCAGTGACTGCACTAGCCAGGTGGCCTTAATTCCTCAGGTTCAAAGACCCCTCTGCCATACACCGCAAGGTATGGTATTGGCAGTAAATGACAGTTACAGATAGCCAATATTTCACTTGCATTCTGAGATGTTCATGTCTTTGTATGTATAAAGATATGTTCATGTTTCATATGTATGGAGGGACAGTCTGTGCTTCAAATGTATACAATGATGTCAATGCTTCATGTGTATAAGGAGATGTCTAAGAGAGATGACCATTTTTCACCTGTATACAAATATGTACAAGTTTATCATGTATATAGAGATGTCCATGTTTCATGATGTATACAGAGATGTCCATGATTTAGATTTGGACAGAAATGTCTATGTCTAGAGTGTACAAAGAGATGTCTACATTTCATATGTATACATATATGACCAATGTTTGCAATGGCCTGATCTCTGTGGACTAACATACACTGTACATATCTGAATAATTGCCTTATACTCACCTCTTGGGGATTTGCCTTCATTTCCCTGATTTTTGTGTTCGACCCTTCTGCCTCATCTTGGTATTTATTTTCTGTGACCTTCGAGTCTCTGTTCAACTCTTCTATCTGTTTTTCATAATCGGTTGATTTCTGTGGACAATTCATAAAATTTTCAGACTTTGAGTGTCTTATTGGAATATTAAATCTTTAGTGTCTTCTTTTTGATTATAATAAGTTGTTTAACATAACGAGATGTTTCACATGTATACGTAGATGTCTATGTTTCACATTTATACGGAGATGGTTATGTTTCATATCTATACAGAGATATTCAATTCCTGTATGTATAAAGAGATATTCATGGTCCACATGTGTACAGATATGTTTATGCTTCACATGCATACAGAGATACCTGTGTTTCACATGAATACAGAGATGTCTATGTTTCACGTGTATAAAAAGATGTCTAATAGAGATGACTATTTGTCACATCAACAAAGATTTGTCTGTTTCACTATGTATACATAGATTTCAATGTTTTATATGTGGACAGAAATGTCTAAGTCCAGAGTGTATAATGAGATATCTACATTTCACATGTATACATGTATAACCAATGTTTGCAATAGTCTGATCTCAGTGGACAAACATTCACTGTAAACATCTGAATAATTGCAATATACTCACCCAGTAATATGCTGATATCCGTATTTATAGCTATACAAAAAAGACTAGGAGCAATTTAATGTGACGATTTTCGTACAATTAACCTCATGAACCATATCATTAAGCTTCTACTCAAAATCATAATGAAAAGAACCAGAAAGAAAATAAAAATGGAAATTTTTGAAGAGCAGTTGGATTTGTGGAGGAAAAGGGCACAAACAATGCAATATATACGTTACGGACACTAATAGAAAGGTCAATAAAGAAACAGAAAGACATATTTGTGCTTCATAGATTATATTAGCCGGCTTCGTGGCTTAGAGGTTATGACTTTTCTCCATAATCTCGTATACTCTCGTCGATGACGTGATGACGGTGAGAATCAGCAGTGGTTCGAATCGCATCGGTAACTTACGGGGTATGTGAGCCGGCCGCTCAGAAAGCAATAGCAAACTACTGAGCGTAATCTTGCCAAGAAATCAACATACAGCTGAAAGATACTGGTGTTGAGAGCGATGTCCTGTAAAGGATATGCAAAAAAAAAAAAAAAGATTATATTAAGGCATTTGATAAAGTAAAACATGATGAACTGATTAAAATGTTGGAAGATGTCAACATTGATGGGAAAGATTTGAGAATAATAAATAATATTTACTGTAACCAAGTAGCCGCAATACTTGGAAATAAAGAGGGTTGTTACGAACAGATAAAGTTAGGAGTACGACAGGGGTATGTCTTGTCACCAGATCTCTTCTCCCTATATAGCGAAGTAATAATGATAGAGATGAAAGAGACGCCAAGAATACTAGTTGGAGGTTATAATATTAATAATATACGCTATGCAGATAACACAGTATTGGTGGCAGATAATTCAACAGACCTACAGCAATTGCTGGACATTGTAGTAACAGAGAGTGCAAGAAAAGGACTCTCCTTGAATATCAAGAAAACAGTAACTATGGTGATATCAAAGAAAATGGTGACAACAAAATGTGAAATAGAAATAGAAGGGGAAATTCTTAACCATGTGGATAATTATATACCTACGGGCATTTATAATATCAGATGGAAGATGTACAACAGAGATTAAGAGCAGAATAGGGCAAGTAAAAGCCGCATTTCAGGAAATGAAGAGTATCTTATGCAATAAGTCACTGAAACTGAATGTAAAAAGGAGAGTGCTGAAATGCTATGTAGAACCAGTTGTGCTGTATGGCAGTGAATCGTGGAATGTAAATGCACAAATTAGGAAGGGCTTGGAGGCAACAAAGATGTGGTTCCTGAGACGAATGTTGCAAATTCCTTGGACTGCCAGAGTAACTAACAACGACTGCCTGAGACAAGCTAATGAAACTAGAACATTATATACAATAATAAGAAAGAGACAAACAGCTTTCTTCTATCATGTGATGAGAAGAGAGGCATTGGAGAACATCGTGACAACTGGAAAGATCGAGGGGAAGAGAGGCAGAGGTAGACCAACAAAATATGATGCTGGATGGATTCAGACAGTGGCATGGGGGTATAACATCAGAAGAGTTTATTCAGAACACCAAACGCTGAGTTCTGTGGAGTGCCATGAACGCCTACACTAGCTGGCAGGGCACTTGATGATGATGACTCACTTCTTGGGGATTTGCCTTCAGTTCCCTGATTTTTGTGTTCGACCCTTCTGCCTCATCTTGAAATTTCTTTTCTGTGACATTCGAGTCTCTGTTCAACTCTTCTATCTGTTTCTCAGAATCGGTTGATTTCTGTTGATTATTCAAGGAATTTGCAGATTTTGAATGTCTTGACTGGAAATTTATATCTTAATTTCTGTTTTCTGATTATAATAGGTTGTTTAACATACAGACATGTTTCAAATGTATACAGAGATGTATATGCGTCACATGTAAACAGAGATGTCTATGCTTCACACACACACACAAACACACAAACACACACACACACATCACACCACATCACACACACACACACACACACACACACACACACACACACACATATATATATATATATAGCTGTCTAAGCTTCACTTGTTATCGGGGATGTCTATGTTTCACGTGTATACAGAGATGTCTATGTTTCACATAAAGAGATGTTTGTGTTTCACATGTATACAGAGATATTCACGACTCGCATGTAAAATGAGAAGTTAATGTTTAAGGTGTATACAGAGATATTAGTGTCTCGCATGTGTAAATTGATGTTCATGTGTTCACATGCATTCAGAGATGCCAATATTTCACATGCATACAGAGATATCTATGATTTACCTGTATACATAGATGTCCATGGTCCAAATGTATACAGATATACATGTTTCTTCTCACGTATAAGTGAATGCCCATATTTCCTATGTTTATAGAGATACCAATGTTTTACATGCATACAGAGATGTGAACGTTGTAATAAATTTTTTTCCCATTTTTCACATAAGATATCCACGCCTAATTCGCATATAGAGATTTACATGTGTCGAAAGTAAATACAGATGTTGATTTTTGTCGTGTAGAGAGATATACGCATGTTTTGAGTGTGTAAAGAGGTGTCTATTTTTCATGTGCTTACAGAGATGTCTATGCTTCACGTGCATATAGAGGAGTCTTTGCTTCACTTGTTATCGGAGGTGTCTATGTTTCACATGTATACAGAGATGTCTGTTTCACATAAAGTGATGTCTATGATTCACATGTATACTGAAATATCCATGCTTCACAGGCATTCAGAGATATTCACGACTCTCATGTATACAGATATATTAATAGATCACACACATACAGAGATATCAGTGACTCGCACGTATAGAGAGATATTCGTGATTCATATACATATATGTCTATGTTTAACATGCATACAGATATATCTATGATTCACATGTATTCAGAGATGTTTATGTTTCAAACGATACAGAGATGGCCATGGTTCACATGTATAAGTAAATGCCCATGTTTCCCATGTTTACAGAGATGCCTATCTTCACATTCATACAAACATATCCATGCTTTACATAAAAATGTTTTACATATAATATCCAAGCCTCATTAGTATAAATAGATTTAAATGTGTTTCAAGTAAATAGAGATGTTGATGTTTGTCACGTAGTCAGATATGTCCCAAAAAAGTTTTTTTTTTGAATGGGTTTTAAAGAGATGTTTA
>JACEFZ010020842.1:0-38696 GCA_014155875.1 Cepaea nemoralis
AGGAAAAGAAGGACTGGTTGGATTAACCGTGGTATTATATAAATTAAAGGCGAAGAAGAAGTATAAAGAAGTATGTGGGGAGGTTGTTGGCAGACCATATCACTGGGAGAAGAGTAAAAGATATATTGTTTACTCAAACTTGGTTTTAGCGAAGGTTAGAAGACAAAGAGGGAATGGAGTGTGGGGATTTAGAGTAAAGATTTTTCCTTTATAAGGAAAATTCTTTATTAAACATGGGGAGGTGTAACAGAGTTGGGTATTATTAGGATCTAGTGGGAAACTCAGATACAGCACGATTGAGCATTGAGACTGAAAGGGGTGGGAGATGCTCAATCGTGACGTATTATGTTGTTAAGGTTAGTAAACATCCGAGAGTCCAGCTGAGAAGACACGGCCTGTCATCTTGAGAATAGAATATAATGTTTTAGTCCAGATCCAGTCTTGTTACTTCCTTTGACACTGTTAAAGTTGGTGGTGGTGGTGGTGGTGGTGGTGGTGGTGGTGGTGGTGGTGGTGGTGGTGGTGGTGGTGGTGGGGACGCTCTCATCACCTGGAGTTTGAAACTCTAATCGCATTCAAAGTCTCTCATTAGGACTGTAACACTTCTCTCAACGGTCCCGCTGTTGCTAAAAGTGTTCAGGAAGGTCTCTCTAGGAATGGAGTACAGCGTGGTCGTCGTGTTCCACATACTGTCGTCTCCAGGCTCAAATCAGCGACACTTTTCGATTTGGAAACAGCCACAAATCGCAAGGAGCCATGTCACCAAGAGAGTAGGGAGCCAGACAAACCAGAGGAATATTATTTTGTTGTACGAACTGCAGCCAACACATATGCGGTTTCTATGTAGAATGCTGAGAATCCCTTGGACAGCTAAGAAGATCAATATCCAAGTACTGCATGGAACCAGTACACAAATGCATTTAAATAGCAGCACTAAAGACATCAATTTCTATTCGCGTATTATATATGATGGCTTGGAGATTGTTCTCACAACCGGGAAGGTAGAGGGTGTAAGATACAGAGGTTGACAGAGGAAGAAAATGTAAATTGTGTTCACAGAGTGGCACGTACGACGATCAGCGGTCGAACTCGAAGTTAAGATACGGGGAGCAGATTCGAAAATTCTTAAGAAGCTTTATACTGGACGGGTGAGGCCAGGACTTGAATACGGTATTGCAGCTTGGGCAACAGCACCTAAGTCAACCTTTAACAAAATAAGTAGAAAATGAAGATAACGCCTATTAACAAAATAGAAAATAAAATATGCCTACAACCAATGCAGGATTAAGGAGATGACAGAGCCCAGCAAAAGCATATCATTTTAGAAGATTGACAGACCACCCCACGTTTCAGAGGTTTTATGATCTTAATAGGGGAAGACTAAAGCGAAGCAGCTTTGTAGAAACTGCAAAAAGAAAGATTAGGATATATCCAATATTTAACATATCAACAGTCTTCTACAATGGTATTTTTTATAGTGGTAATTTACAATGGCACTACACAACTTTGCAGATTGGAGATGGCAGCATCTGCCTGAGGTATTAGAAAATATTCCAGGTATTGAGAAATATAGCACCAAGAATGGAACAAAACAGAAAAAAACAGCCCTAGTCTAGAACATTAGCCAATTAGCACCTGGACCCATCCATATATTGATGGACCAGCACAAATATTAATCAGGTAATCAAGGTGGATGAATTCTCCTAAATCTTAAAAAAGCAAAAAATCAGCAAAGAAAACACGGTTAGTGGCAAATGGAAAATGTTCAAGTAACTTCAGACAAGGGATAGAGGGTTTGAAAATTGCATACATAGCTGTGTGATAATAATAATAATAATAATAATAATAATAATAATAATAATAATAATAAACGTCATATAAAACATAATTGTAGCTCAAAACAGATGGTATTGACAGAACTAGAAATCATTTAACAGAAAAATAAAAAAAGAAACCGATAGCTCTGTTCACAGATACGAAATCACTTTTCGCAGTCCTGAAAAGCAAAACAGAGCAGAACTAGAAGACCTAAGAGCAGCACTCAATAGTCTATGGCAGAAATCTAAAAGAGCTGCAATGCAGTCGATTTCGGGGATGCAGAGGTGTTTCCAAGGCACCAGGGCTGGGTTATATACTGACCAAGACCTATTGACGAGTCCTCGTCGAGCGTCCTAGGCAACAGGTCCCTTTGGGGTCCTGGCTAAAGTCAGTAGGATCGCCGTTTCCTCCAAAGTCGGAGAGTGTCTGCCTGTACGGCGAGGAACCACCAGTCTGCACACCAATATGCCAGACATGGGACAACGGATACTCACGCAAACCTCAGGTCCTGTATGACATCACACTGATGTTGGACAAAAGGATGCCTTCATCCGACATACAGGACTTCGCGTTGGAGCTCAAGCCAACGAACGCAAGCAAGCAAGCAATCGATCTCGTCACATTGCAATACACCCGTAAACAAAGATACTGTCAGATTGACAAATAAATCCAGGCGATTACCTCATCCTGATATAGTCATAACCTATGCTGAGGCCAATGGTGTTTTTTTTCGCTCGCTCGCTCGCTCGCTCGCTTTGAACTCAAGCGTAGTCCATACACACTACTTTTAGTAGCGTTGGACCTAATTTTTCGTGTGGAGTAGCTTTCCTTATTAAGTGTCCTTCGCCATGTGACGAACCCACCTCGAATTCAGAGTTACTAGTAATTTACGTCCTCAAGTCAAGGAAGATAGGTCAAAATTGTATACCAACTGTCCGGTGTAGGGGTTGAATGTCTTACCTCGGCATCAGCACACCTGATATTTAAGAACACGCCTTCTTACCCATTCGGCCATACTGAGCTACCAACTAAGAAGATTCTGCTGAGAATTATCATGCAAGGAGTTAGGAAGAAAATACAACCCGAAATAGGAGAAGAACAATGTGGGTTTGAAGAAGGCAAGGGCACAGTAAATACTGTGTATATACTGAGAACAGTAATTGAACGTTCTATAGAAGTAAACAAAGATCTATATCTTTGCTTTGTTGACTAGACAAAGGCTTTCGATAAAGTGAGACATGTCGATATGATAAAGATGCTTGAAGATCTACAAATTGATGGAAAAGACCTTAGACTTGTAAATAACATATATTGGAAACAATAGAATTAATAACAATGTAGGTCAATATCAGCCTATAAAAAGAGGTGTGAGACAGGGATGTGTAATGTCTCCAGATCTTTTTCCCTGTATGGTGAAAATATTTTCAGAAATACAGAAGATATGGAAGGAATCAACATTGGGGGACGCTACATCAATAACATTAGATATGCAGATGATATAGTCTTGATTGCAGACAATGAACAGGACCTGCGACATTTAGTAGATGCTGTTGTTGCACGCAGTGAACAATTAGGGTTAGAACTGAATATTAAGAAGACACAGATTATGGTTGTCACTGGGAAGAAGGAAATACCACAATGTGATATACGAGTAAATGGGCATATTCTTAACGAAGTGAATCGATACAGTTATCTCGGCACAGTCATAACATCTGATGGGAGATGCCTTGAAGAGATTAGAACAAGAATTGCCATTGCGAAGATAGCCTTTTGCGAGATGAAAAATATACTGACCAATAAAAGATATCAATTGAAACGAGAAAAAGAGTCTTGAAGTGCTACATAGAACCCGTACTTTTGTATGGATGTGAAGCCTGGACAAATGAGCAGTCAGGATGAAAAACAGCTGATGTCTTTGGAAACGTGGTTTCTGTGGAAAAGGCAAAGAATACCATGGACAAACAGAAAAACCAAAGAACAAGTCTTTCAAGAAACAAATGAAGATCGTAAACTGATTAGAACATTAGACGTAGACAGTCACAATTTTTTGGGCATGTTATGAGAAGAAATGACTTGGAGAACTTGGTGACAACTGGCAAGATCGAAGGGAAGAGATCAAGGGGAATACCTAGAAGTAAATACCTGGATGGCTTGGCCACGTGGCATGGTCGAGACAGGAACAGGGAGCTGATCCACGACTCTGGTAATTGAGTGAGATGGCAGAACATGACCGCCCACGCTTATCGGCATGGCACATGATGGATGGATGGAGCTACCAACGGGTTTATAAGAAGCACAATAGACTCAATATGAAGCAATATCCTGATTATTCCCCTTGCATTTTTCAGGTCATTGTCTTGGGGACATAACTTTCAAGTTCTTCACAAGTCGGAATAGGTTCGCCTGATGACGAGGGACACTGTTATGTAATAGGGAAAGCTAGCCAAAATGCAAAAAATCAATCCGGTGTTTACTACGTGTAAGTTCAAAGTGAGCGAATGAAATAAAAATCTCCATAACCAACAGTAATTGTGACTGTCAAAAGAACAAACAAAAACATCAGAAGTAGTCTGGCCCTAGCAGTGCAGAGGTTACACAGTATTACAAGCCAATGGTACAAGCAAATGAAATTAAATTGTTGAGAACATTTATGTTTCCTGCAGCACCACACATCTGACCCATGGGCCATTTCGCAGTCACTAGAAAATAACATCGAGTCTTTTGAATGTATGTGTGACAGAATACGCTTCTCGGCCTTTTGGCTACTGCCAAAGTTCAGTATTTGCTCCTATTTTCGATAGACCACAAAGGGCCTCGCTGGACCACACAGGACTGGACCACGTAGAGCCTCTCTGGACCCCATATAGCCGTTTTGGACCACATATGGACTTTTTGGACAACATAGGGCATCAACAGACAACGTAGGGCCTCGCTGGACCACAAAGGGTCACTCTGGACCACATATGGTTACTCTGGACCACATAGGGTCACCCTGGACCACATAGGGTCACTCTGGACCACAAATGTCCTTGATATACCACATAGCACTTCGCTGGACCACATAGGACTTCGCTGGACCACATAAGGCCGAAAGGAACTAAGATGTTTCAAAAGAATATTGAATAAAATGGACCAAGAAGAATAAACAGACCGACACACTCCAAGATATGAGAATCGAGGAAAACTGGATCATACACAGCGTCATGTGACGGAAACTGAAATGCAATGGGCACATTAAAGGTCACATGATTTAGATAATTCGGTGATTTAGATAATTCAGTGATTTAGATAAGTCAGCGATTTAGAGCATTGTTCGTGGAAGAAGAAGCTTGGGTGTCAGCTAAGTAGTGTGATTTAAGGCAGTGATTTAAGGCAGCATGGAAGGCAAAGATAGATGGCAGTGATGGAAGACAGTTATGGAAGGTACTGATGGAAGTCAGTTGTGGAAGGTAGTGATGGAAGTCAGTGATGGAAGTCAGTGATGGAAGGCAGTAATGGAAGGCAGGGATGGAAGTCAGTGATAGAAGACAGGAATGGAAGACAGTGATGGAAGGCAGGGATGGAAGGTAGTGATGAAAAGCAAGTGTGATGGAAATCAGTGATGGAAGGCAGTAATGGAAGGTAGTGATGGAAGTCAGTTATGGAAGGCAGTGATGGAAGTCAGTTATGGAAGTCAATGATGGAAGTCAGTGATGGGAGTCAGTGATGGAAGTCAGTGATGGAAGGCAGTAATGGAAGGCAGTAATGGAAGGTATTGATGGAAGTTAGTGATGGAAGGCGGTAATGGAAGGTAATGATAGAAGGCAATGATTGAAGGCAGTGATGGAAGGCAGTGATGGAAGCAAGTGATGGAAGTAAGTGATGGAAGGCAGTAATGGAAGGCAGTAATGGATGGCATTGTTAGTGGAAGAAGGGGCAGTGGTCACGGCTAGAAATATGGAAACAATTTATCGCAGGCACTTTGACGTTAAAATACTGTATACAGAGGAACTGACAAAGGACCGAGAATATCTTTGGCTGGCCGTAATGAGAGCGACGTTATGCAAGAGAACTGATGCGTGATGGTGAATGTTCACATATTGCAAGGGAATTGTCATGTATATTGTAACAATGCAACATCACACACGCAGTCATATCATATAAACAGAACACGGATGCACGGATGCAACGTTTTCGAATTAATGTGAGTTATATTCAAAACGATTTAATGATGGTGAAGGCAATATTTTCAAGGTATTGTGAGAAATATTACAAATACACAGTGGATATTATAATTACATCATTACAACGATAAATTTAACATAAAATATACATAATATTAAAGACGCTTTATATGCAAAACTTCCTGTTAAATCTCCCATAGGAATAACGTACTTCGTATTCAAACAATATCAGAGACTTTGCATTTAGTATTTCGGCCAAAGTATTCTTTATGTATTCACTTCATATGGTATATATCTCTGCAGTATGCGCCTGACGAGAAATACGCCAGGCGAGGAATCGTGCCTTGTATTGTTTATGTCTCTTTGATTAAATTCACTAAAGTAATACATTGTTTGAAGATTGAGCACAACTCACTACTGGCAACGGCGATGGTATTCCGGTACGAACCTTGGGCCTTGTCTACGTCAGGATTTGAAGCACTAGACTCGAGTTTAGTGCTTCCATTCTGACGTGGACGTGGCTCAAGGTTCGTACCGGAATACGCTCGCCGTTGTCAATAGTGGGTTATGCTCAATCTTCAAACCTCAAATCTAATAAATAACCAAATAAATCAGTAATACACTGTGCTGAATAATTGTGTTGTTTCCGCTGGTCTACTTATAATGAGGCGGGTTCCTGAATTTAGATGATTCCATTCATCCTCAGCTGGATCGCCGAGACCCTTTTTCGGCGAAAGATGGAAGTCAGAACCAACACAACACAACACCCCGGCCTGCCGCAGGGTCAACCCTTATCGGTGCTGTTCAAATGTCAACTGAGTGAGAATCACGAGCGAGCTGTTTGTTTGACAGAACTAGTTAATTCATATTCCATCTGTTGCTATCAAATTGCCCAAATACTCAAATACATTGACTTGTTTCAGACTAGCTCCAATCACTGAATGAAATACGAGCCATATAATTTATTTAAAGTTGATTTATTGTGTCTATCTACTGTCAGAGATCTACGTGATCGTGGGACTCATGCAGTTGCTCTTAAATGTCGGGTGCACTTACGGTGGGTTACGGGGGTTTAACCGCTGCAATGGTCAGTTGAACTTCAACATTGACATTTCGTTCAGAAAGCAAAGGCAAACATTTTTTTTTCTTTTTCATATCCTATATACAGGACAACGCTGTCAACACAACCATTTTACTGCCGTTGTTGATGTCTTTGCAAGTTTACGTTCAGTAGTTTGCCATTGATTTCTGAACGACCGGCTCCCATACCAAGACGATAAAACTCAGCGCTACACGGTCTGCTGCCAAATCGGTCACAGGTGTGTTTCGAACTCAGGTAAGAGGAATTACGAACCGCATCCGTAACACCTACGCCACGTAGACCGGCAGTAGCAAACTATCGAACATAAAGAAAAACAAAGTGCAGCTCACAGAGTGTGAAAGGGGCCCTTAACTCTACTTTTAATTTTGAAATCACTCTATATAAGACAGTTATCTCCCTTATATGACAAAGTAAAGTCACTGTCAACTCAATTTTTTTGGACTGTTGTGATCTCTTGCCAAGTTTCCGTTCAGTAGTTTGCCATTGCTTTCAGAATGATCGGCAGAACTTATACCATTTCATAAAAACTCAACGCAAGGCGGTCTGCTGCTGAATCACCCGCAGCTATGTTTCGAACGCGGCATGCGGGATTACGAACTACTCCGTAACATCTTCGCCCCAGAGCCGGCCACTGTGCGTTTAGAATTATTTAGTCATGCATCGACGTGGCCCAAAGGATAAGAGCACTTTACCACTTAAACTTACGGTGCGCTGAAAGCATGGTAGCACGATAACACCTACATAGTTCAGTTGGACGTCAACAAAGTAAACTTTGTTCACAAAACAATGTCAAACTACTGAAAGTAAAATTGCTAAAAAAAAATTAACCAGGGGTAGGAGTTGGTGGCAACGTCCTGTAAGGGATATACTACACTATTTATTTCCTCGTGCATCATGACTTGTTTTAATGCATCTAGAGCTAAACCTTTGGAGATGGACAAGATTTCAGTTTAAATTTTAGTCAATCATATTTGTGAAATGCGGGTGATGTGTGCTGATTAATTTTTTTAGGTCCATTTGGAAACCGCCAAAAATCGCAAGGAACCATGTCACGTGAGTAGGGAGCCAGACACATTAGAGGAATATTTTGTTTGGCCAACAAACTGCCTACACATATGTGGTTTCTCTGTAGAATGTTGAGAATCAAATGGACAGCTAAACAGATCAGTATCCAAGTACTGCATGGAACTCACACTATGTCCCTTTTGGCCCATTGTGGTCCACCAAGGCCCGTCTTCCAGTGTTAGTGGTCAGTGAATTGCTGATTCGACTTTGCAGTTTAGATGATCGCCTCGGCATCCTGGCCAGACCAAGAGCAGATACATCTTTGATCGAGGGTAGAGAATCGAATCGCTTCTCGGTCTATGCTGACTAAATACTTATGATCGTGTTTTCTATGTAGCAACAAGGACAATGGATCCCCAAATGAAGCACTTCACTGAACTGTTATCACCACATATAGATGTTGTGTTTTTAATTATGCCAGAAATGAAAACAAGTCTCTGTATATACACTTCTGCACCTAAGAAGGTGAAAGAAGATGGTCAGATAGCTGTGTGAGATTACAAACGAACGATAATGATGGGTGAATAACAACACAACAATAATGTGTGTGTGAGTGTATATGTGTGTGTGTATATATATATATATATATATATATATATATATATATATATATGTATATATATATATGTAGTATATATAATATATATATATATATATATATATATATATATATATATATATATATATATATATATATAATATATATTATAACTTTAGCTGCACGAAAGGCCTGGCGACAATTGATGAGATGTGTTCCCTTTGTTTAGGTAAGCTGTTTGGATTACCTCCCGGTGAAAGTCATATTTCTTTCAAACTGTCAATCGACAGACAGCTTTCTGGCATATTGCTATTGAAAATCAACATTCTAGTATACCGATCGTTAAAAATAAACTGTATGTCAAGCTATTCCCTGACAATCAACTTTCTAGTAAAGTGGTAAATGACAGTCAACTTTCTACATCTATTGTCTACTACGCTGTTAGTTGACAATTAGCTTTCTACCATGCTAACCGTTGACTGTCAACATTCTACCACACAGTGCTTTCTAGTGCACTAGTTGTTAAAAGTCACATTTCTACAATACTGTTCGTTGATAGACACCTTTCTACGACAAAGTTCGTTGACATTTAACTTTCGTGTACATAGGTCGCTGAAGCTCAACTTTCTAAAACGCTGTTTGTTTGTAAAACAACTGTCTAGAACTATTGGTACATTAATAGCAAACTTCCCAATACGCTGTTTATTCAAAATCAACGTTGCGGTAAAACATTATATTACACACGTGATCATATCACAGATTCCAGACACGTGAGTGCATTAAATTAACATAACATACCAATAATTAAATACAAAATGCAACAAAACATACATTCATTTTCACATGTAATTACATCAATTTTCAAAATCATACCTAAGATTATGTGGAAATGGGGAAATAAAGTTGCCATTCATCATCATCATCATCATCATCATCATCATCATCATCATCATCATCATCATCATCATCATCATCATCATCATCATTAAATGCCTTGCCAGCTGGCGTAGACATTCATGTCTCTCTACACTTCTCGATGTATGGTGATATACGAGGTGATATTCCCCCATGCCACCGTCTCAGTCCATCCAGTATCATTTCTCTTGGTCTACCCTGCCTTTCTTCCCCTTGATCTTTCCCATTGTCACTATATTCTCCAATGCCTCTCTTCTCATCACATGACCAAAGAAAGCTGTTTGTCTCTTTCTTATTGCTGAATATAACGTTCTAGTTTCATTAGTCTATTTCAGGCAGTCGTTGTTAGTTACACTGGCAGTCCAAGAAATATGCAACGTTCGGCACAGGAACCACATCTCTGTTCATCCTAATTTGTTCATTCCAAGATTCACTGCCATATAGCAAAACATGTTTTTGAAGCATTTCAACACTCCTTTTCTTACATTCAATGATAGTGACTTATTAATTGTCATTCCATGAAACCATAACTTAAATATTCTAGACAGAACAAGTGACATTGATTTTTGCTTTCTCTAACATATAATTGGATCTGTGATTTCTGGGGCATCTATTACGAGTCTTATCTTAGTCAGATCAGACTGAGCTACCGTATCACAGTAGACCGTACTAACTGATTTCTGTTAATCCCGAATGTCGGGCGGTGCTTACCAAACCCGACTCCCCACATTGTGCCAAAGGCTTCGGGCGGAGGTTTTCAATTGGGAGGATACAAACTGTACCCTAGTGCGAGGAAATGCAACCTAAAGACTAAACGTCATGGCAGGTCGCTCCAGGCCCTAAGCCTTGGTCGGAAACTGGTCTAGGATGGAAACTCCAAGAGACGGACAGTTAGAGCATTGGTAAGCTGATCCGGCAGATTCTGCGGCTTGTCTTGCTCTAGACATAATAGCGCTACCTTTCCTCTGGAGTAAACTAGGCAAGCAGAGAGAGGGCTCATGCAGTATGAGCAACACATTTCAGTCTAAATTAAGTCCAGGCTGTGTACTACGGCGAGGCATCCACATCTCAGTACCACATCTGTCTTTAATTTACTGCCAATATAGTGCCTTACGGTGTACGGCAGGGGGTCTTGAGCCTGAGGATTTACGGCCGTCTGGCTTGTGCAGTCGCCGCGAACTGTGCAAGGTAAAGTTTTCTTTTTGTCCCCGACAGAAAAAAAAGAAGAAAAAAACTCCACACCTTGCCGAGGATTCGTACCCGGGTCTCCTGAAGGAGAATCCGGCATTCTAGCAATTCGGCCAGCCGCTCCTCGTCTTTAGCACATCGATGTAATGAATAACATGATATATACTTGTAAATACTACATGCTGACATGACGGCAACCAAATAACATGATATGTACACCTAAATACAAATGAACAGTAATGTAATGAACAGTATAATATCCATATGTGAACACCACATTAATGTAACCACAGAATATGATATACACACCTTTACACTATATCATTGTAATGAAGCATATGATATCCACATGTCACTACCGCACGCTGGCATCAGTGCTATTGAACATTATTTCCACACCTTTAAATCACATAACTGTAATTAAGAACATGATATACACGCCTTAATACTCCATGATGAAATCAGTGTAACTACGTGCCATAGTCTAGATAAGGACATGGATCACTTATGTCGTAACCCAAATTAGATGAGGTCAGAGGTTATGGCAGTGTTCAGTAACTGGACACCTGGATCGTGAAAAGTGGATACTTTTCACACAGCGTGAAAATGCTAGGGCTCACTTCCCAGTCAACTGGAAGTGGTATCCGAACAAAGGTATTCGAGACGGTGGTTTCGTCGAGTGCGGACCATGTTTCAGAAGAGAGTTGGGCCACAATTGTGCCACTCTTTTAATGTAGTCGATGTGTTATTATACGTGGTGAACATTTATTGTTGATTATATGGTTGTACATTGACGGTGTCTGTCTTACCCTTTATAGAACAATATACGAACAAAACTACAACCGGCGTTCGAGTTACACATATTACAGTTGCGTTGAGTGGTGTTCGTAGTGAGTTGGGGTAACGGTGTGTAGAATATTAGTCTAACCATCAGCAAAGTTAAGTGCTGAGAAACGACCACGGTGCCGACTGGAGGAAGATGAAGTTATGAGTCATACCGCTATGAAGACGGGCGCAGTAGAGCTGACTACAACCTCAGTCGCTGGCAATAAAACGTATAGTCTGACAGTAGAAAACGCCCAGTCGCACCCTGACTAGGGCTCAATATCTCCATTGACTAGACACGAGTCGCACCTTGGCAAGTGGGGGGGGGGGGGGGGGGGGCGTGTCCGGCACTACGAAAATGACATAAACGAGTCAATACCACATCAGTGTAATGAAGAACATGATATCCACGTCTCACAACAACATTACAATAATGAAGAACATGATATATACGTCCTCAATATCCCAGGCTGGAATCAGTGTAACAAAGAACTAAGGCTTTCTTGTATGGTTTGGAGTATGCATGTTAACAATAAACGGTAACGTAGTTTTATGCCATGTTTATATCCTGTACATACTGTGTCAGTTCGCATTGCCTTTGACCAAACGCTATTCGATGGCTGATATGGTCAGCATCAAGACAGTTACCTTATCTTTCATAAGTTGTACTTGTGCTAATTTTATGAGGCAGCGTTGATCCCGTATACATGTTGTTAAAAGGGACACATGGACACTCGCGTTGTTGAGAAGAGCACATAGTCTGCAGTTATATTGTTAAATAGAACAAATGGTATGTAGTTACGTTGTTAAAAAGAAGAACAGATCTGTTCATTGACTCTTTTCGCTAACATATAACACACAAGATGGTGTTAATATGTTAAGCTGGAGAAATTGAAAGATCATTTCATAAAGAAAGGTAAATTATTAAGTGATTTCTTCTTGAGAAAAGTGTTAATATACAAAGTACGAATATAAATGTCTAGTAGATTACGCTGAGAGAATGTAAAAATGCTAAAATTGCACATATACGTGATCGCGACTTTAAAACATGTGATGAAGTCAAGAATCTACATATACCCTTCACTTTTCTACATATAGTAAAGTCGTTCCACAAGCCTGACTCATGACCTCTTTAAACAGAGGTCGAAAGGGGAAACAACCCTGAAAGTCGAGCCAACTGCAGGTTGACTTATTGCCCTGTCCGATGCTCAGGATGACTATACACAACTGTAAACAGCATTGCATACAAAAGTTGTGAGATGAGTTAGAGTCAAGAGACGACAATATTGTACTCAGGACATTCCAATACGTACTCCGTCATCATCTTCAACAGCCAGGGAAGAGTTCCAGTACAAATGGTACCTGCTGTAACAAATATTACGATGTACAGTGAAACCGAAAGCCGAGTACAATCCAAGTGACCAGACACACTATGTGCGTCTGAAAGAACCAACTTCCGCTACCAATCGTAACACGGCTACTGGAACTCGAAATGCCAAGAGCTTTTGGACCATCGCGTTCATATTCGTACTGGTCTTCATCATTGCTGTGATTTGTCAATCCGTCCTCAATACCTTCGACGTCATTGGTAGATGGACTGTTATTACTACTGACGTAGCCAATCACGTCTCTTGAAACAGTTGTCGTCTGTGATGCTGTCCTAGTTACGGCAGGCGGTATTGCTGTTGGACGAAAGAAAAGTAACGTGACAGTGTTTATTAATGTTGTTATACAAAGTAGTTTTAATCTTGGCACTAATATAATATATTATGTAATATATATGTAAATGTTCGTCCACAGTGGATGAATGTGAACATGGTAATCTCCACCATGACGTATGACGCCTCACACACACACACACACACACACACACACACACACACACACACACACACAATCACACGCGCCCGCGCGAACGCACATAGAGTGACCTATCAGCAATCATTTTCTTCTTTGTCTTTAGTCCATTTCTGATATTTGCCCTCCATGCAACACGATCAGCCCGTAGCAATCACTACCCGCTCACTACACATCTTTGTACTGTTGTCGAGGCCGAACACGAGATCTTTTTTTTAATGTTGCATATCCCTTACAGGACGTTGTAGTCAACACCGGCATTTTCAGCTTCCGTAGGTGTACTAGGCAATTTTTACGTTCAGTAGTTTGCCATTGCTTTCTGAAAGACCGGCTCACATACCCCCGTAAGTTACTAGCACGGCACGATCAGCTGCCGATTCTCGCACAGCTGTTTTCCCCCACGTGGATATACGGGATTACGAACAACGTCGTTAATCCCTTAAGATCTTTTGTCCATTTGTAATTCACCCAAAAAGAATATGTTCTTTGATATTCTACCATCATCCATCCATCTTAAGGTGACCTATCCATCTAAGTCTACGAAGACTGCGCATGCGACGTAATACAAAGTATTTTTTGCAGACGCCGCATTAGAAAGTTGTTTAAACGTTTCTCTTGGTGTAAGTTGTTGACAAGGCTTCACTGCTACAAAGAAGAGTAATTATGACACAGGCTTGATAGACCAGGACTTTTGTTTACACACACCACACACACACACACACACACACCTACACACACACACACACACACATACACACACACATATATATATATATATATATATATATATATATAATATATATATATATATATATATATATATATATATATATATATATATGAGGTCATTGTTTCCGGAAGAAGAGGTAAAGTCCGAGCAGGACAAAGATGGACACAGGACATAAGACACGGGACATAGGACACAGGACATAGGACACAGGACACTGGAGACGCCCCTGGACACGAAAGTGCAGAGAAAGATGAACTAGCACGATACCGACACACTTTTAGTAGGGCTATAATGCTGGCACTATAGTGAAGAGGTTACCAATGCAATTCGTAATCCCGCAAACCCATTCCGATACACAGCTGCTGGCGATGTGGAAGCAGACCATCTTTCGTTGGTATGAGTGTCAGTCATTTAGAAAGCAATGGCAAACTACTGAACATTAACTTGCCCAGGAATCACAAACAACTAAAACATACTGGAGTTGACTGCTATGTCCTGTACAGGATATGCAACAAACTTTAATGACAACGACATTCGGCACACAAATCCACTGCAAGATGATGATGATGAACTTTGCATTTTTCAAAAGTAAATCTCCGTGGCGAAGGGTTTGCGGGCGCGATTCGTAGGCCCGCTTATCCGCGTTCGAAACATAGCTGCGACCGATTTGGTGGCAGACTGCCATGCGCTGGGTTTTAACATGTTGGTATGGGAGCTGGTCGTTCAGAAAGCAATGGCAAAAAAACTGAACGTAAATTTGCCAAGACATCAACAATAGCAGTAAAATGCTGCCGTTGACAGCGATGACCTATAAAAAGGAGACTCCCCCCCCAAAAAAAAAAAATGCGTGTTGCCAAACCAGCAGACGTCGCTCGTATAGATGCGGATAAAAGATACTACCGAGTCTGAGAAATGAAACACACGACTTTGGTTTACCAACACACGTTTCTTATAAATGCACGGATACAAGCAGCCGTTTGTTTATAAGAAAATCCGTGCGCGAGAATGTAGTTCCCAACACACTAAAACAAAGAATACTTTCATGTTACGTGCACACCTGAATACTAGATTACTGTTTCTCTTAACGGGTGCCCAACAACTTCGTGTGTTTCATAATCATCATCAGCATCATCTTATGCCATGCTGATAAACCTGGGCGATATTGGTTCACCATGTCATTCAACCACTAGAATCTCGTATCAGATCTTTGTTTTTGTTACGGCTGTGGCCAGGTCATCAAAATTAGTATAAATGTGTCTTCCTCTTGCTATTTTACTGTCACAGTTTCCAGCTGTCACGAGGTTTTCAAGTTCATCGGTTCCGCGGTGATTCTAGATATTCACAGCTGTTCATCTTTTGAAATGTCTCTCCATTGTACAGGGTATATTTTTAACGACAGTGCAGTGTTTGAAAATATTGCCGGTCCAAGTTTTGTATTTACCTATTATGTTGCAAGAACTTTACAGAGGGTGAATACAAAACTTGGACCGGCAATATTTTCAAACACTGCACAGTCATTAAAAATAGATCCTATATATCGTTTAACATATGTATTTCAACGGTTGTAATTTTTGCTTGCCTTCGATCGCTTTTAACTCAGGTCTAGTCCATACACGAGCCACTACTTTTAGTGCTCTGGACTGATTTTTGCGTGTGAATTAGCTTTCTTTATTACCAGTGTCCCCCCTCAGGCGAATCTACGCCAACTGCCGGGGTAAGTGTAATTTACGTTCCCAAGGCAAGGACGTTCAGAAAGCAATGGCAGACTACAAAACTAACACTACCCAGTAAATTACAAATAGTCAACATGCTAGAGTTGACTGCAACGTCCTTTAAAGAACATGCAGCTAACATGAAGAAAAACCACATATAATACAGACAAGTGTAATACATACAGGTTTAATACAAGCAGGGGTAATACATACAGGTTAATACAGGCATTTGTAATATATACAGCTGTAATACATACAGGTGTAATACATACACGTGTAAAAAGACATATGTAATACATTCCTGAGTAATATATACAGGTGTAATACACTACGTGACACGTAGGAATAGCACTTACCTGTGTTTATAATACTAACGGTCTCTGGCCCAAAGCCCACAGAATTGCGCGCCTTGACTCTCACCAGGTAGTCACTGTTCTCTCTCACCCCGACAAGTTTCACAATTCCCATACCATCACCATTCACATCTGAAATAACAGATTCACTTGTGATCATGTGAACATGATAGAGATGAAAGGTGAACACTTTCAGGCAGTGTCCAAGCTTATTATCTATTCATCTTATCTATTCATAACTTAATCTTTTTTCTTCCTCTTCTCCTCCTCCTCATCCCCCTTTCCCTCCTCCTGCTTCTTCTTCTTCTTCTTCTTCTTCTTCTTCTTCTTCTTCTTCTTCTTCTTCTTCTTCTTCTTCTTCTTCTTCTTCTTCTTCTTCTTCTTCTTCTTCTTCTTCTTCTTCTTCTTCTTCTTCTTCTTCTTCTTCTTCTTCTCCTCGCCTCCTCCTCCTCCTCCTTCTTCTTCTTCTTCTTCTTCTTCTTCTTCTTCTTCTTCTTCTTCTTCTTCTTCTTCTTCTTCTTCTTCTTCTTCTTCTTCTTCTTCTTCTTCTTCTTCTTCTTCTTCTTCTTCTTCTTCCTCTTCTTCTTCTTCTCTTTCTCCTAGTGAAGTATAGTTGGTTGCCTGCTGTCTGAATAGTTCTACGGTATTAAGCAACTAGTATTACACCAACCCTCTTCAGCAGCATATTACACCCTACACTGAAGTGTTATCACAGAAGATGGCGAATAGACAGATAAATGGAAATCAGATGTCAAAAAGCAAGTGAGCTTATATATCAACTATCACCCATACGTAAACAACCAAATATGGCTATGTCCGCATAACCACAGACAATGAATAACATAAAGTCGCTTAAACGTCGACAGGGTCGACTTCATTGCACCGGGTTTTATCCCCTATGGCTCGGTCTCTTTCCGCAGAGCGGAAAGCGTCGCACAAAGCACGAATTCCGTAGCTCTAGCGACGACCCACAGGAGTCTCCGAAAAATTTCACTCGTGAACCGAAGGACGCGGCCCGGAATCGAACCCACAACCTTCGGAGCTAGAGTCAAACGGCTTGATCACTTCGCCATGGAGACTCCCCCGATGGCCAACCATCCATCAACTATCCACCAACCATCTACTACAAATATCAAACTTGAACATTATCCAAATCACACTTGCGCAACATCAACATCTGTGAGATGAGATTCTTGAGGAGAGCTGCCAAGTTAACTATCCGAGACCGAATAAAAAATGATGTTATCAGACAGACAGTGGGATCAACACCTTGTGCCACATTTATTGAAAGACAGATGGTTTGGCCATCTCGTTAGAATGCAACACCATCAACTACCAGCGCTGGCCCTACATTAAAAAAGATTTGCGGCGAGAACAAGAGGACAGCCTAGAAGAAAGTGGACTGACGACATCAAAGCCATAGTACAATCACACAGAATGACACTATCCAGTGCCACCCATCGGGCGCTGGAACGTTAACTAATCCTCCCCACGTCGCTTGACGTCCGAGGTAGAAGATGATGATGATGATAACTGAAGATAACAGCGTTTCTCTTCTTCACTTCGCCTTTGTCACCATAGTAACACACCGGTGACACATTATCTGCATGTCCCTGACTTATTTAGTCCACAACGCGATTGTGTCCTGATCATATCTTGACGTTGTCTATCCATTTGAACAGGGAGTCTCCGTGACCCAAGAGGTTACGCCGTCTGCCTCGCGCTACGAAGGTTGTAGGTTCGATTCCAGGCTATGACATACGGTTCACAAGTGCAGTTTTCTCTGGGACTCTTGGGGGTCGTCGTTGGCGCTACGGAGTTAGTGCTTTGTGCGACGCTTTCAGCAGGCCGTCCGACGGAAAAAGACCGCGACATATGGGACAACACCCGGTGCAATAAAGTCGACCCTCTTGTCTTTTAAAACACTTTTTATCCATTTGAACATCGCTATTAACTTAATGCATACGACAGAGGTATGTATCATTCGAATTGAATGGATGAATCATATGTTAATTCTGAGTTTAAATTCATTAAGGGAATACATTGTTTTCGATTGGTATAGAGATGGTTAATGAAATAGCTGTATGTACCAGGATGAGTTAAAGGAACAATTAAGAAACAGTTGAAATTACCGTGAGGATAACAAATGCATTACATCCGAACAATACCTGTGATCACAATGTCTTTTAAGTGCTTCAGCTAAAGTAGTATATATTTATTCACTTCATATGATATAGAACTCTGCACTACGCATCGGACGAGATGAAGTTAAATAAGCCAGGCAATAAATCGTGCAACAAATTATTTGTGGCTTCTTGTTTAAACGGTGCGTATTTGTTGTGATTCTATTAGCACGGTTTAGTCTTTTTGTTTGTTTGCTTGCTTGCTTGCTTTCGGGATGTTTCTACAGGATTATGCAATTACACTTTTTTTTTTTGGCATATCCTTTACAGGACAACGCTGTCAAACACCAGCATCATTCAGCTGTATGTTGATTTCTTGGCAAGATTACGCTCAGTAGTTTGCCATTGCTTTCTGAGCGGCCGGCTCACATACCCCGTAAGTTACCGATGCGATTCGAACCACTGCTGATTCTCACCGTCATCACGGTACCCACGAGAGTATACGGCAATTACACTGCTTCACTATTATAACTGGGTTTCTATTGCTTACGAGCACTTCTTGGTATTTTGTCTCGCGCTGCCTGTGGTGTGCATGTGCAGAAATCTTCAGCTACTTTATGTTCATCTTTATCTGTGTTCAGATTGCTAACCAGCAAGCTGGTGCGATGCTGGCACCATTGTGTAGAGTACCTTTAACCAGTTCCACAAGGAGACGGTGCTGATTTCTCCAACAAGTTCATTTTCTACAGTCGAAAGACTGGCCATTGACACCTGTCTCGACCTCAAGTAGAAGGTTGTGAGTCGGTTGGCCTGTTAAGATAAGTCTGTTCTCATCCTGTCAATTCTCCAGCTTCTCCCCTCCCTACCCTACGCGCTCTAGTACCAACTTTGAGGGTTGTTTAGCGTGCTATTGATAAAAGGTCTACTCTTATCCTGTCAATCCTCTAGTTTCTCTTCCCCCTTCCCCTTCCCCTAGCCCATGTGCTTTAGCATCAACTCTGTGAGTGACTGTTAAAATCTCCGCGGACAATCATTTTATTTCTTTCGCTGGGATTGTATCTGGTGCCCGAGGGCGGCCGCTCGCACAGTAACAGATGATAAGATATACATCTGTACCATAGAGTTTGGGTTCAAGGGTCAGATACATAGATTTTCTATACACGCTTACAGTCTGTAAGCAATATTGTTCTTTAATAAAGTCAGAATTGCAACATTTCGCTGTTCGTCTTGGCCGGATCGGTAACACAGGAAGTTTCTGATTAAGAAGAGTAAATCTTTTGTGTGTTTGTTGTTCGCTCGCTCGGAACTCAAGCGTAGTCCGTACACATGCTACTACCTTTAGCGCACTGGACTGATTTTTACGTGTGGGTTAGCTTTCTTTCTTATCATTGTCCGTCACCGTCAGTCTTCATAGGTGCTTGTATTTTACGTCCCCAAGTCAAGGACGAGAAATCAACATTTTAGTTCAACTAACCTAAGCAGGGCCTGAACCGGCTGCCTCGACATCAGCACACCGGATGTTTAAAAACGAGCGTTTTTATCCATTCGGCCACGCTGACCTCCATGTCTATATCATAACTGAGATGGGTTTCTTGCAGGCAACATACATTAACTTGTTCTTGGTGTAGGATTTGTTCCTGCTTTAACTCTTTACCATCAACTCCTTATAATTTGGAGTCTTTGTTTTATTTGGCCAGTTGCTCTATTCTCGTCTACCCAGGCTTTACAGACCATCTGTGAAGGACCTTTAGTATTTGTTATTGGACCTGTTCGGGGCATTGGACCCAGTACTTCCCCTGTGTGCAAATACAATTTCGTTTTGAAGATATAGGCATATCTTGATTATTTGTGCCCATGGCATCATGACAGCTGTGGTGAGTTGCCTGGCTGGCTGTCACCGTCTTCAGCACTTTATCTTGCCGGAGTAGTCTGTGGTCTTACTTCATTTTAGATACGCATAAATGTACGTATCTAGAGCAGTCTGCTTTTACGGCGCCAGTGACTCCTTTGCGCCCCTTCTCGTGTTTAAACTGTCCAGGAGTTGGACTTTATCTGTCAGAGATAATGACTCCACATGCCAGAGATGGTCAAGGCTTAGAGCTCAGCATCAACTCTGATCACGACTGAGGAAGCAAGTTAAAACCCGACCTGTAATGGCACCATGTATTTGTGAGTAGAGACGTGTAATGATAACATATACGTTGTGAGGTGAGATATGTAATGATAACAGGTTTGTTGTGAGGAGAGACATGTAATGGCTACAGGTCTGAAGTGAACAGAGACATGTAATGGCAACAGGTCTGCAGTAAGGAAAGACATATAATGAAGAAAGCCATTTGACACTCTAAGGGCGCGCTAGCGTAGCTAACTAAAATGTTTTAAAAGGCTTCAGGCTCGATTTCATTGCACCGGGTTTTATCCCATATGGATCGGCCTCTTTTCGCAGGCCAGCCTGTTGTGAGCGTCGAACAAAACACGAAATCCGTAGCTCCAGCGACGACCCGCAGGAGTCTTCGAGAAAACTGCACTCGTGAACCGAAGTCGCCCGGAATTCAACAGATGAGAGCGGAATTCCGCTAACGACAGGCACATAATGACGATAACTGACATCTGATGGCTGGTTGGTGCACTTATACCGAGTGTTTGTAAAGTCTCATTTCACTTTGTATGTTGAACAAATGTGAATATGAATGTCAATGACGTCATCAAAGACTGTGCTCCAAATTCCATCATGAAGCAATATGCAGCGAATGGCTTTCGTCTGCTGGAGTAATTCTTTGCACTCCAAACAGAATGATGTTATCAACGGAAGAAAAAATGTTTTTGTTTGAAAAGAAGGCATTTGACATTATAAAGAGACATGTTTAGTCATGTCTTGAAGACCTTGGTGGACATTTCCAACACCTGTTATAATGAATAATTCATTGGTACTTTCCAGCTTCTCCAAAACAGCGTTAGACCATAGCAGTGACTATTGTAACTAATATAATGAATTATTAGCACATTTTGTGATGGCATCATGTACTTTATTTTCCAAATTTATTCAACATACAAAGTGTAGTGAGACTTTACAAACACCCGGTCTTTCATTGTGAACGGTTGCAATCGGGATTCTTTCCCTCCCCTCCCCTCTATAGAAAGTAATTCTCTGGGTCAACTTAGCCGTGTCATATGAGTTTTGGATAATGTGTTGAATGTTCTGGAACTGCTTCTTGATGGAACGGCGACAAGGAGGGAAACTGAGAACCTATCTCACTATGATGTGCGACATTTGGTGTCTTCTTTGGAAGACATGTGGCTCTTAAAAGCTTCTGTTACCATACTTCCGCATAATTATTCTGGATGGAGGGAGATGCAACAATATCAACAGCAACAACAGCAATTACTGTGTTTCTAGTACTGTTACTCCAACAACAACCACAACAAGTAGAACTACTATTACTACTTCTATTGCTGTTGCGCAAACAACAAACAACAGTAACAACAATAACAACAGCAACAACATCAGGAATAACAACAACAGCTACAACAACAACTACTACTATTATACTGATGCTGCTGCTGCTGTTGTTGCTGCTGCTGTTGCTGCTACTACTACTACTACTACTACTACTACTACTACTACTACTGCTGCTGCTGCTGCTGCTGCTGCTGCTGCTGCTGCTGCTGCTGCTGCTACTACTACTACTACTACTACTACTACTACTACTACTACTACTACTACTACTACTATGACTTCTACCAACAGTCACTATTATTTCCGATGTTGCTAAGGCTACTAATGCTATTACTTTTAGTAATTGTCCACTGCTGTTGTTGCTATTCCTCCTGCTGCTGTTGCTGCTACAACAACAACAACAACTACTACTACTACTACTACTACTACTACTACTACTACTACTACTACTACTACTACTACTACAGCTACCACTACTACTTCTACAGCTGTTGCTGCTAATATTATTAGCAATATTACTACTACTACTACTACTACTACTACTACTACTACTACTACTACTACTACTACTACTACTACTACTACTACTACTACTACTACTACTACTACTACTACTACTATTACAACAGCTACGAAAACTACTGCTACTACAGTCGTCTCATCTAATATTACATACAGTCTTACCCCCCATGCGCTCATACTCCGGGTCGGTCTTCCCGCCCGTGCCCTCTGCAAGCTTGTATGTTGCAAGCACGTACGTAGCTGCAGGACTGTCTATTTTCTTGGGGATCTTCACTGCCAGCACGACCTCGTCCAGCTTCACACTGACTACTGAAAACTCCACGGCAGCAGGCGGGACTGCAGACATTGGGAGAAAAAACGCAAAAATGTCCAGTTAATGATTTCATCAACTTATCAACGATTCAAATGCTAAGTTATGATCTTGAGTCTAAACGTCTTATAGTCCATGTGGTGTGGTGTTGATGATCATGTCCGTTCATAACTTTCTGTCTCGTGTACTGCTAATCATTTCTGATATTGATATTCCTCAATGCCACGATGGCAAACTGTCCAGCATCTTCTTTCTTGGTCTCCCCACGCTGCTCTTTCCACCGAACTTTCACTTTGTGACTATATACTTCACCTTTTTCTTTCTCAAGACATGATCAAAGAATGTGGTCTGTCCTCTTATGGTGTGAGTAATCAATTCTCTCCGTGAGCAACATATTTTCATTACTCTTTCTATCAGTAGATGGTGTTCTCACCATACTTCTATGAAACCACATTTCCGAAGCCTCAACATAATTGTCCATGATTATCTTCCTTAAATCAGGACTGGCTCAATATCTGAATCTGAATAATGGAATGAAATTATTTCATATGTAGTCCACCATACATCAAGCTTTATGACCTCCCATCCATTTATTTCTCTGAAAGTAGTGTTTCGATTGACCCTTAATTTCCTTAACTCTTTGTAGGCAGATGTGTGTTTTGTGGGTAAGCTGTGAATGTTTGTTATGTGGCTAAGTTGTAGATGTTTGGTTTGTGGGTAAGTATTAGATGAGTGTTTTGTTGGTACGTTGTTGATGTTTGTTTTATGTGTAAGTTGTACATGTTTGCTTTGTGGATATGTTGCATAAATTTGAAATGTAATCAGGACAGCCGTCTACTCGACCTGCTCTATTAGGATTCAAAGCACCGATGCATTGTATCGAACTTGTCTAAGAAATTATGAAACTGCGCATTTCATCATCCCATAATCACACCTGTCTAAGAAATTATGAAACTGCACATTTCATCATCCGATAATCGCGTTTGTTTAAGAAATTATGAAACTGCACATTTCATCATCCCATAATCACACTTGTCTAAGAAATTATGAAACTGCATATTTCATCATCCCATAAACCACAGACGCCAATTAAAACCAGAATAGACCCAGCAAAAGCTGCATTTCAAAACATGAAAAGTATCTTGTGTAATAAGTCACTGTCAGTAAATGTCAGATAGAGAGCACTGTTATGTGAAATGGAACCCGTTCTATTAAATGACATTGAATCTTGAACTATGAACTGAGACTCAAGAAGAACAGACATGTGGTTTCAGAGACGAATGTTGTGAATACCTTGGAAGGCCAGAGTAATACAATAAAGTAACGAGCGCCTGGAAGAAACTAATGAAATTAGATCACTGTTATCTGTTGGGGTATCATCCTTGCTCTCCGTGTCACAAAAATAAAACCCTGCGTTTAACCAGTTGATTACTATAGACTTTCTGATTAACCGGCCTATCTGCAAAGCCAAAACTATTTTAACTAACAGAAAAAAAAAACAAATTGGATGTCAAAATCCCTGCATCGCTTTGACAGTTTATCAACATTCGAATACAGATAGAACCCGTCAGATCCTGGTTACAATCAGATGTCAACCATCACAGGTCGGGCAAAGTTAACAGCTGCAGATGTGTAGGGGAAGTGAGTGAGATGACTCAATACACCACTTTGATAGTTCATAAACAGGTCGGATTGAAAGCGGAAGTACTCAGCTCGGGAGAAAAACAGTCCGTCTGTCATTTAGAGTTTCCGGACATCACGCAGATTGGCAGATTGCTATTGACAACTGTTGTTGGGATCATACAGTAACTCGCTAGCTTGTTGGGGATGTCAAAACAAGTGATGACAACTCTGACAGTGACTAAGCCAGGGAGGATAGATTCTTGACAATGGATGATTGCCCAAATAACACCTGTGTGGACATAATGAATACCGTCACGTGACCAATTTTAGGTTTTGCCATAAACAATGATTGGGAGAAACAGTGTTGACCAAAACCGTGGATTATGATGGACGTGTTTGTGGGAGAGCTCTAGAGTGTTAGATTAATTTAATATTAACTAGCATGTGTCGTTATGGCAAAGTGTAGCAGCCATCCCGGAATGAGGATAGTTTGCATAAGGTAGTCAATATAGTCTATTTAGGCCTAATTAATATAGGCAGTAGTCTTGTTAAAACTAGAGTGTGATGATTAGCACTGTTAGTTGAAAACTAGTTAGAGTAGTGAAGTGATATTTGGCTCTGCTAGGATGAATAGGATAGAAAGGTGATAATTGGAGAGATTTTAGATGGGGAAAGTGTCCAATGGGGGGATCTTTCAATGGTTTGCCCACTGAAGTTGTGCACTCTGTTTATGGGTCTTTCCTTGTCATCGCCTGATTCGGACGTAGGTGAGGAGCTAATATGCTCTATGACAGAGTTTAGTTAGCTATAAAATAACTGAGCAAGGCAATAGGCTTACACTCAGCCGGTAGGATCAGTGACTAGTACTATCACAAGATGTGTTGTTTCTCTCACAGGTTCCATACCAGTTACGAGGAAGTTCAACACTGGGTTTGATGAAGTGCAACGTCAATTAGACATAACACCAGTTGGACACAAAAATGTTTCTTTAAAAAAAGGAATAACGTCCGAGAAGAAAGATGGTTCACCTAAGATGGGTGATGATTGTTAATGCATCACACCGCATACGAACATTGGTACCTAAACAAGAACATCAATATAATAGTCACATGGTGTGATATATTCTAGTGAAATAGTTCAAAAGACATGATACCTGAGCCTGGATAGACACTAGTTAGGTTCAAGTATATTAACAATAACAGTGATACCTAAATACTCACTACAAAGGATGTGTGCATTCTTTAAGAACGATAGGAAATTATGTGCATTGGGCAACCGGTCCATGATAAGCTGTAATTTACAAACAGTATCTATTTCGGATGATCAGGAATATGGATTTCCAGGTAGCTACAGATGACAGTCGGTGTCCGGCAGGAGAGATACAGTACCGGGTGAGGTGGACCTGTTCCGACTTAACGTGCCGTGGTGTGTCCTTGCAAGGTTGAACTGACTATGCTATTATCTGAGAGTCCGATCCTACACACATTATAGAACACATCACACATTTTCTTCGCATACACGTCTCTAGTACATTACACTTTTCTTTTAATAAATTAATCTGTATTAATTTTTAGAAGCAAGAGTTGTTGAATATGTTGCTTTGGGGAAGTATGAGAGGGGGCATAGTACGACAGTGAGAGAGTAATAGGAAAAGGTGTCCATGGGCTGATGGAGTGTGTTGGACGGAAGCTGGTGGATTCTCCAGAATATTGATAGGGAAAAAATATTATAATGTGGGTGTTGACTCTCCTCACTCCAGGGACGACACTTTAAAGGAGGACGACATTATTGGGGGCTCGTCCGGGATCTTTGGACAGCGGGATCTCTCGTAAACGGGATCTTTGGACAGCGGGATCCCTCGTAAACCGGGATCCTTGAATAGCGGGAGCTCTCGGAAACGTGATCCTTGGACAGTGGGATCCTCTGACAACGGGGTCTTTTGACACGGGATACTTAGTTATAAAACGGAGATATCATAATGGAGAATCCAGCTAGAGTGAATGTGGATAGGGGTTAGGACAAATATCTTACCTGTTCACACTTCACACGTCTGCATAGGTCTGTGGTCCTGATTCTACTCTTGTCACTGAGTGAATGAGCTGAGTGTGGTAATATCTAGATTTATGGTACTTGTTCATATATCTGTATATTAATTTGCAGTTATATTGTACTCGACCTGCTAGCTTACCTCTCTGTAAAATGGCCACTCCAAAACTAACCACTGCAAAATTAAAGGCAAAGGGGGAAGAAACGGGATTGTCGAGTTCTGCTCTAACGGATTACATACAGGAAGTGGAGAGAGAGTATCGTCAAGCAGAAAGAGAAGATCGAAAGGCTGAGTTGGAATTGAGAAGGATGGAGTTGGAACAAGAAGCTAGGAAATTGGAAGCAGAACAAGCTGCGAAGAAATTTGAAGCTGAGCAAGCAGCTCAGAAACTGGAAGCTGAACAAGAAACTCAGAAAAGGGAGCACGAGTACCGGATGAGGTAGCTCGAGTTGAAGAGTCAATCTAATGGAGAAACTGAGGGAGCAGTTGGAGGTTCCTCAATCCCAGCCTCAACACCAGTAGGTGGACATGGTTACCATGCTATGAAGTTTCCTTTAGCGGTCTACGAGGAGGACAAAGAGAAGATTGACCAGTACCTTCAACGCTTCGAGGCTATGTCTGTTGCTATGGGTCTGGAGCGTAACAAATGGAATCTCAAGCTATCCCAGGGATTACGCGGGACTGGCTACGAGGTTTATTCTCGCCTGCCACCAGGACATGAGAACAATTATGACGAGTTAAAGACGGATCTGCTGAAACGATTCGAGGTTACGTCACATACCTACCGGAAAAAATTTCGAGCAGCGAAACGAGAACCGGGGGAGTTGTTTGCCGCCTACAGTTTGCGTCTAAAATCGTATCTCCATAAGTGGATGGATTTGGCTGGGTTCGCACATGACTATGAGAGTCTGGAAGAGCTCATGGTGGTCTACCAGCTGAAGAAGCAAATGTCTAAACCTCTCAGGACGTTCCTGGGAGAACAAGGAGCGGAACTTATTGACCTCGTGACAAAATTAGCAGAACGGTTCATCGAGGTACATGGGGAGGCAGGGGAAAACCTTTCCACCAACTCCAAAAGTCAAGAGAAACATGATAAGAAGAAAGCCAAAAACTCAGGAACCAAAAAGTGGGAACCTTATGTGCAAAACTCAGAGGATAGTTCAGAGAAGAAGAAGGAGGGAAGCAAGAGCACTTCAAGCTCTACACCAAAACGACCGTGGTAGGAGAAGTGGTGTTCAATTTGTAAGTCACCCTCTCACAATACGAGGGGCTGCAAATCGAAGGCTAAGAACCCTCACTTCGCAGCATGTCAAGTGACTTCCAAGGAGGTTGTCACGGAAAATGCCAAGGTCAACAAGGAAGCTCGCCACCAGGAGAGCTCACTCAAGTCCGGCAATAGAAAATCTAGGACAGGGAAATGGTGCAACCAATGCAAGTCGAATACGCACAATGCTATTGACTGCAAGGAAAAGTCAGGAGACACTCAATTCGTCGTGTGCCCCGGGAAACCTAAGGTGGAGCCCACCGAACAGGTCGAGGCCGAGGAAGAGACTCCAGACCAGGAAAAACCACCTGTAGTGGAATTGGTAGAGGTTAATAATAATAATAATAATAATAATAATAATAATAATAATAATAATAATATAATAAGTCTTTATTTTCAAAGGGTTAAGAATTGGGCACGCAGGCCCGTCTGACATTCTGCCCTTCTTCTCTATTACCTCTCATACATTCTTTCATTCAACATCACTTATGAAGCAACTTTTGACAACAAAAGAACATTAAAACGCATGAAAAATAATCAATAACAAATGACTCACTGAGGCAGTGTTTAACATGGGCATTATAAATACCTAAGGAGGGTGTAACGTGCCATACATAAGGGAATGTTTTTTGGCTAGTTGTCGTTTGAGATAAGTTACCATTATTGTCTTTTTTGTGTTGTTTGTTATGGGGGCATGTAGTCTGTACTAAGGTAGTGTTCAAACAGGTTGCGAATGTATGTATCATGATTGGTGGTGTCTTTGATTTCTTGTGGAAGATTGTTCCACAACTGAGCGGCAGAGTATGCTAAGCTTGTTTTATATAAGTCTATCCTAGGTTTAGGGACATGAAGTATATTTAGTCGTTCGCTATGTCTAGCGTTATATTTAAACAATGGCCAAAGGTAGCTTGGAGCATTTTGAAATAGGATTTTGTGAATTAGTTTGGTCTTATTAAAAAGCAGGCGCTTGTGGAGTGGCAGTAACCGGAGACGTTTATATAGGTTAGAATTGTCGGTAAGCTTTTCACCATTAATTAAACGCACTGCTCTTTTCTGGAGTGAATATAGGCGTTTTGTTATTGATTTGGAGCATCCATCCCAGACTGTGGAGCAGTTAACGGTCGTCAAGTGGAGTGTTTGTACGACACAGGACTGGACGGGGAGGCCGTGAGTTCTGCGGATCTGGTACATCCAGAACAATTCACAGGTGAGACCATGGAGATACAGCCTGCACTGACGAGTGCTGTGGCCATGAAGTTGCCCATTGCTAATGTGGAGATTCGGTCAAGGTATGTCATCGGCACCATCAAGGCCGCTGTATTGACCGATCCCATTTTTCCAGTAATCCTAGGTTGCCGGTATGTCTTTCTGGGAATGCCCAGGGAGCCAATCCATATGGGAGCAATACAAACTCGCTCTCAGACGAGAACGGAAGAGGCAGAAGCAATTGTGACCAACCCAATGCCGGGGGAGCTACGAACTGCCCAGAGTGAGGATGATACTTTACGTCCTTGCTACAGAAAGCTGCAGAAAAGTGCTGATCCACCAGGACGGGGGCAGTACTACATGAAGAATAGGATACTCTACAGGAGCGCAGGAAGGGGAGACAACCTATACGGTCAGTTGGTCGTCCCGAAAGCTCACCGGTCCCAGATTCTTCATATGGGGCATACCATCTCCTTTAGTGGACATATGGGTATTGCCGCCACCATGCAGCGGATTTCCTGCCATTACTATTGGCCGGGAATGACAGATGATGTGCGTCGGTATGTGAAGTCATGCCCTCAGTGCCAGAGGGTGGCACCGAAACACTGGACAGCACCGGTGGTGTTGGGTGAGATGCCCATCATGAACTCTCCTTTCGAGAGGGTAGCCATCGATATCGTGGGTCCACTTCCCAGGACTAGGAAGAGGAACATGTATATACTCGCAATGGTGGATTGCTGTACAATGTGGGGTGAGGCCATACCGTTAACCACGATAGACTCGAAAGGAGTGGCGGACGCACTGATGGAGGCCTTTACCAGATTAGGCTTCCCTGATCAAATTCTGACGGACAATGGGTCCCAGTTTTGTGGAAAACTTATGGAGGAGGTATTTAGGGTGTTCCACTCTAACCATATCCATAGCAGCCCTTACCACCCTCAAGCCAATGGACAAGTAGAGCGTTTCAACGGCACGTTGATGACAATGCTCAGGAAACTAGCGCAGGAAAAACCTGATAGGTGGGATGAATATATCCCAGCAGCCCTTTTTGCCTATTGGGAAGTTCCTCATGGCTCAACAGGATTATCACCCGCTACGTTGCTGTTTGGTCGTCCAATCAAAAGACCGTTGGAAGCCATGTTGAGGAGTTGGACTGACGAGGGGACGTCAGAAGAAGTGATCGCATCCTATAAATACGTGGAGGAACTGAAAGAAAAACTCCACAAGGGATGGACTCTGGCAAATCAAAACTTGAAAAAGGCCAGGAAATGACATGCGGCTTACTACAACCGTAGGTCTAAAGAAAGATCTCTAGAGGTTGGAGACAAAGTCTTGTTGCTACTCCCAACGTGAAACAACAAACTGGAGATAGGTTGGCAAGGACCATTTCCCGTGGAAAGGGTGATATCTAGAACCAACTATCAGATCCGGATCCGGGGAAAGTCGTAGATTTTCCATATCAATCTCTTGCGGAAATACGAAGAGAGACCCGGAGACAAGGCAGCTCACCTCATGGCAATGGCAGTTGCAGTGGAGACGAAAGTGGGAACCAACGAGGGCAGGGAATATCCCTTGGTACACCAGGAAACCTATAGGGATGTGCAAGTGAACCCTTATCTGACCTCCAAGGAGAGGGAAAAGATAACCCAGGTTCTCATGTCTCATAAGGGGATACTGACTGATAAACCAGGACGAACAAGATTGGTTGAGTTCGAGATGACTTTGACCACACAGGAGCCTGTTCTTCAAAAGGTTTACCCAGTGCCATTCTCTAAAGAAAAGGCCCTGGAGGAGGAAATACAGAAACTGCTGGAGGATGACGTGATTGCATCATCCACATCCCCATACAATTCGGGGGTAGTTTTGTTACGCAAACCAAGTGGAGAACACCGGTTATGTATAGACTACCGACTTCTGAACAGTCACACACAATTTCAGGTGGAACCTTTGCCGAATCCAACGCAGTTATTCGCTAGGCTCCATAAGGCTCGGTACTTTTCAAAGGTGGATCTGAGTCGGGGTTACTATCAGATACCAGTCAAACCGGAGATTCGACCACTGTTGGCTTTCAGTACACCCAGTGGACATTACGAATTCAAGGTCATGCCCTTTGGACTCAGCAATGCACCTAGTGTGTTTACACGCATGATGAGGACTTTACTTGATCCTTTACAGGATCCGTCCATCATCTCATTCATGGATGATATTCTGATTTCCAGTGACAGCTTGGATGACCACTTACAATCCTTGGAGAGAGTGTTTAATAGACTCAAGGAAGCGGGGCTTACCGCTCGTCTAACTAAGTGCATGATTGGTTACCAGACTCTGGAATTTCTAGGTCACATCATCACTCCAGGACACATTGTCCCAGAGGAGAAGAACCTGGAGAAAATCAGAAATGCACCAAGGCCAAAAACGAAGAAGGATGTGCGATCTTTTCTCTCGTTGTGTGGGTTCTACCACAAATTTATCCCACATTTCACTGAACTGGGAGCTCCATTGACGGAAACCTTGAAAAAGGGATTCCCGGACCAAATCATTTGGACACCAGAATGTGAGAATGCCTATAGTCAGTTAAAGGAGGCCTTGGTAAGCAAACCTGTATTACAGCTCCCGGACCTTTCCAAACCATTTGTGTTGAAAACGGATGCGAGTGGGATTGGAATTGGGGCAGCTCTGTTACAGGAAGGAAAAGACGATACTTCGGTTTTGAAACCTGTGGCATACGCAAGCAAGAAACTACTCCAGGCGGAGAGGAATTATTCAACCGTCGAGAGAGAGTGCTTGTCCCTCGTATGGGCAGTGCAAAAATTCCAGCCATATTTGTATGGAGTTAAGTTTCGAGTCCAGTCGGTTCATCAGCCCCTGATGTTCCTGGCTACTTCTCAGAAGCTCAACGCCCGTTTGATGCGGTGGTCGTTGTTACTTCAACCCTATAATTTCACAGTGGAGTACATTCCTGGGAAGGAAAATGTTGGAGCGGACTTCTTGTCAAGACACCCAGCTCCTGAAGAAGAGGAATGAATCATCTGGATTAAACTTACGGTGGAGAAGAGTGAGATGGACTACTCTCTTAAGAGGGGGCCTATGTCACAAAAATAAAACCCTGCGTTTAACCAGTTGATTACTATAGAGACTTTCTGATTAACCGGCCTATCTGCAAAGCCAAAACTATTTTAACTAACAGAAAAAACAAATTGGATGTCAAAATCCCTGCATCGCTTTGACAGTTTATCAACATTCGAATACAGATAGAACCCGTCAGATCCTGGTTACAATCAGATGTCAACCATCACAGGTCGGGCAAAGTTAACAGCTGCAGATGTGTAGGGGAAGTGAGTGAGATGACTCAATACACCACTTTGATAGTTCATAAACAGGTCGGATTGAAAGCGGAAGTACTCAGCTCGGGAGAAAAACAGTCCGTCTGTCATTTAGAATTTCCGGACATCACGCAGATTGGCAGATTGCTATTGACAACTGTTGTTGGGATCATACAGTAACTCGCTAGCTTGTTGGGGATGTAAAAACAAGTGATGACAACTCTGACAGTGACTAAGCCAGGGAGGATAGATTCTTGACAATGGATGATTGCCCAAATAACACCGGTGTAGACATAATGAATACCGTCACGTGACCAATTTTAGGTTTTGCCATAAACCATGATTGGGAGAAACAGTGTTGACCAAAACCGTGGATTATGATGGACGTGTTTGTGGGAGAGCTCTACAGTGTTAGATTAATTTAATATTAACTAGCATGTGTCGTTATGGCAAAGTGTAGCAGCCATCCCGGAATGAGGATAGTTTGCATAAGGTAGTCAATGTAGTCTATTTAGGCCTAATTAATATAGGCAGTAGTCTTGTTAAAACTAGAGTGTGATGATTAGCACTGTTAGTTGAAAACTAGTTAGAGTAGTGAAGTGATATTTGGCTCTGCTAGGATGAATAGGATAGAGGGGTGATAATTGGAGAGATTTTAGATGGGGAAAGTGTTCAATGGGGGGATCTTTCAATGGTTTGCCCACTGAAGTTGTGCACTCTGTTTATGGGTCTTTCCTTGTCATCGCCTGATTCGGACGTAGGTGAGGAGCTAATATGCTCTATGACAGAGTTTAGTTAGCTATAAAATAACTGAGCAAGGCAATAGGCTTACACTCAGCCGGTAGGATCAGTGACTAGTACTACCACCAGATGTGTTGTTTCTCTCAGCCGGTAGGATCAGTGACTAGTACTATCACAAGATGTGTTGTTTCTCTCACAGGTTCCATACCAGTTACGAGGAAGTTCAACACTGGGTTTGATGAAGTGCAACGTCAATTAGACATAACACCAGTTGGACACAAAAATGTTTCTTTAAAAAAAAGGAATAACGTCCGAGAAGAAAGATGGTTCACCTAAGATGGGTGATGATTGTTAACGCATCACACCGCATACGAACATTGGTACCTAAACAAGAACATCAATATAATAGTCACATGGTGTGATATATTCTAGTGAAATAGTTCAAAAGACATGATACCTGAGCCTGGATAGACACTACTAGTTAGGTTCAAGTATATTAACAATAACAGTGATACTAAATACTCACTACAAAGGATTTGTGCATTCTTTAAGAACGATAGGAAATTATGTGCATTGGGCAACCGGTCCATGATAAGCTGTAATTCACAAACAGTATCTATTTCGGATGATCAGTAATATGGATTACCAGGTAGCTACAGATGACAGTCGGTGTCCGGCAGGAGAGATACAGTACCAGGTGAGGTGGACCTGTTCCGACTTAACGTGCTTTAGAAGCAAGAGTTGTTGAATATGTTGCGTTGGGGAAGTATGAGAGGGGGCATAGTACGACAGTGAGAGAGTAATAGGAAAAGGTGTCCATGGGCTGATGGAGTGTGTTGGACGGAAGCTGGTGGATTCTCCAGAATATTGATAGGGAAAAAATATTATAATGTGGGTGTTGACTCTCCTCACTCCAGGGACGACACTTTAAAGGAGGACACGACACTCCGGGCAAGTCCATAGATGCGCAGATCCCCTCTCCCCCACCCAACATATGCATCAGCGACCAGCAGCTAATAGTGCTAGTTCTATATTGGTTGATAAAGCCCCTCATTCTCCCAATATGCCCCTCGTGTCTGACCATGCCAATTCTTACTTCCAAGTCTTTCATTCTGGACAACGATGTGGATTCACTGTCACCAAAGTCCTCCCCTCTCGCCACCTCTCTAAGGGCGTTAATACCATCAGCATCAGCATGATCCATGGACAGGCCATCTGTAGGAGAAGCCTAACCAACGGGTTTATCAGCTCGTTAATTTCACTCAACTTCAGCATGTCCCCAAACGAAGGTGAATGTGACTCTAAGAACAACAAACCTCCGCACTATATACTATATAGCAATTTGAGGAAGAGACCAAGTGTTCTTTTGTTTATAATGAGAAGAGATACATTGGAGAACCTCAACAACTGGAACGATTAGTGGTAAAAGAGGCAGTGGTAGACCGAGAGACACGATGCTGTATGGCCTAACACGATTGATATGGTAGCATATCATCAATAAATTGGATTTAGACCACCATAGACCGAGTTCTGTGGAGAGACCTAAACTACTTCGCGAGTCACTTGGTGATGATACATATACATTATTCGTTTCAGTCATCCCTTTTTAATATTTTGTTTCTTTGGGACTACTTTATTGATAATGTTATCCTTCAATCATCATATAAAAGGAGTTAATTCATTTCTCTAATTGCTTATTCGTCGTCCGTGTTTCTGCACTAAACTACAATAACGAGTTTACACATTGCATGATAACTATCAGACGTAATTTGCAAATTAGCAATATATCAGGATGTCTTTCAAATGGTAAACTACATATGTGTTACATGGTGGCTTTATAATTTAACTAGACGCTACGTCATGGGAATATAATTTAACTAGACGTCACGGAATTGAACTATAATTTTACTAGACGTCACATCATGGCTCTATAATTTAACTAGACGTCACGGTATTGAACTATAATGTAATAAGATGTCACGTCATGGCTTTATAATTTAACTAGACGTCACAGTATGATTTATACTTTAACAAGACGTCACGTCATGGCTCTGTGAATTAACTAGGCGTCTGGGTATTGAACTGTAATTTATCTAGACGTCACGTTATGTCTCTCGAATGTAATCTGCAAATTAGCAACGTGTCATTTTATGATTGTAAATAGCAATCTACCCTTTTTGACTGTTTGTGATTTTCTACCCAGTTTTACGCCCCATTGTTTGCCATTGCTTTCTGAACAACTGACGCTCACACGACTGCGCAAGTCAAGATAAAGTAGTCTGCTTTCAAATTGCCCGCATATAGTTTCGAACCCGATTATAAAACGTGTTCGCTACTCTTTCACAACAGACACCGGCAATGACAACCTACTCAACGTAAACACTGCCCATGAAAAATCAACCCAGGGTTGATGGCAACATACTTACAATTCTCTCGAACATGGAATTCGTAGATTGAAGTTTTGCCATAACTATTTTTAGCACGGCAGCCATAAACACCCGGTCCTCCATCATCTCGGTCTTTGATCTGTGAACAGTTAATAAACGTTGAATCAGGATGCAAGGACAAGAACAGTTATTACAACTGGTAATTAAGGACTCTGTGTAGTCTACGTCTCTGTGTACCTGTGTTTCATTTTATTCTTTTTCTTAAGCCCATTAATAACTGCTGGAGCAGTGATTCTCAACCTTTTTTGGCCTGTTCCCCCCTTCACCATATTTTCAGAACGTCATTCACCCCCCCCCCCTCCTTTTCGTATTTCCTACCTAAAAATTTGGCCCGTGTCCCCCTTCACCATATTTTCAGAACGTCATTCCCCCCTTTCGTATTTCCTACCTAAAAATCCCACCCCCGCCCCTACACAGTATACGTAATAATGGAAGCTAAATTTAATAGCACATACTAAAACAAGTCTAGACGTCCACATAAAATATGATTTGTGGGTCTGCTTACTTTATAAATTGAATTTTAGAAGGGTGAGACGTACAGAACCGTACAGTATGAAGGGAAAAACAATATCAAGTAATCGGTTCTTGTATTAACGCGATCTTGAAATAATCTTAATCTCCCCCCCCCCCCCTGAAAACCCTAAAATTCCTCCCCTGGGGGGGGGGGGAGGATTCCCCACCGGTTGAGAACCACTACGCTAGTGCATAGGCTATTAACCAACTCATCCCAACGCGTCCTATCCTTAGCGATCTCATGCAGCTCTCTCTATCATCTCATCTAATCTTGACCCTCTTGTACCTTGCGGTGTGAAGGCGCAGCATATACACTGAGAGAGACGCCCGTTTATGGGCTTCAAATATCGAGATTCCCATGGAAGCTGTCATTCCCTCTGTCCATCGATTACATGGTCGGCCTCTTCTCCTGGATCTATTTTGGTCTGTGCATCATTGCTTGTTGCTGTACATTGTTAGTTGGTAGCCTAGTTATGTAGCCTAACCATTTCACTTGCTATTTTCTTATGAAATCTAGCGCTGCTATAACCCCCACTATAGTCCTAATTTCATAATTTCTGATTGTCTCTCTTCTTGGTACATTGAGCATTCTTCTCAGGAAGATGATTTCCATTGCTGTGATTTTTCTTTTCTTTTTTTTCTATCATTGTCCGGGTTTATAATTGGTAGCATAGAGTTAGTAGGAAAGTTGTGCTGCAGAATATATTTAGTATCCACTAATACGTGTTTGTTAATTAGTAATGGTGCCATTTTTTTTACATTGAGTTGATTTGCCTTATTGCATCTATTCTCGATCTCGTCTTCTGATTTGTCTTTTCATGATATTATACTTCCTAAGTACTTGAAGCGCTTTACTTGTTTCAGTGGGTATTCTTTTATGTGAATATGTGTTGTTTCTCTCTTCATGTCCTCCTCATAAAGCCCATCTCTGTCTATAATTCCCTTCCCCATATGTTTCTAGATCTCCCACTAGTTCGTTCCCACTGTGGCTTCCAGACAAGAAAGTATCTAGTTTTAGTATACTATCCACAGGTTTTCTCTGTGTCTGTCCTATCCAACGTCAGCGCAGTATCCTCGTCTCTTGATTCACTGGAACGTGTTTGGTTCTCTCCTTGAACTCCACATTGATGATTCTGTCATACCATTTCAATCCCACTGTTCTGCACAGGCATCAATTAATGAATTTTTGGAGGTTATTAGTAAATATGTTGTCCTAAAGACTTGCGAACGCGATTCGTGAGCCGCTTACCACGCGTTTGAAACACAGCGGCGTGTCGCGCTGAGGTTTTAACGTGTTGGTATGGGAGCCGGTTGTTCAGAAATCAATGGCAAACTACTGAACGTAAAACTTGCCAAGACATCAACAATAGCAGTAAAATGCTGGTGTTGACAGCGATGTCCTGTAAATAGGATATGGAAAAAAAAAAACATCGGCGCTGGATGAATGATGTGGTCAGTATCATCATGATCGCATTTATTACCCAGAATGTTTCCTGGTACCCCTTTTTGGCCGAGTCATCTGAGGTCAGGTAATCAACTCATGGCCTGAATGGGGGTTTGAGCTCATGACCACTGGGCCGGCAGATGCGTCAATGGGTGGGTGGGTTGATGAATGGATTGACGGGTGGGTGGATGGATGGATGGATAAAATGATGGTTGATTGGATGTGTTGACTGATGGATGGATGATTGGATGCATGGGTGGATGGTTGAATTGCAGGGTGGATGGATGGTTAGTTGGATTGATGAATGGTGGATTGGTGAATGGATGGATGGATGGATGAGTGGCTTGGTGGGTGGATGGATGTATGATGGATTGTTTTGTGGATGGTTGGATGGATGGATGAATGAATGGATGGAATAGATGGATGGATGGATGGATGGACTGATGAGTGGGTGGATGGATGGTTGGATGGGTGGGTGAATAGATGGATGGATGGATGGGTTGGATGGATGGATGATGGATTGCTGGGTGGGTGGTTGGATGACTGGATGGATGAATGGATGGATATATGGATGGATGGAAGGTTGGATGGATAGATGGATGAAGGATTAATGAGTGGATGAATGGATGGATGAATGGATTGGTTGGTGGGTGGGTGGATAGTGGATTGTGAATGTATGGATGAATAGAGGGATGGACGATGGATGGATAGATGGATGAACGGATAGGTGGAATTGTGTATGGATTGATAGATTGAATGGGTGATTGGATCGATGAGTTTATGGATGAATGGATGGATAGTTGGATTGGTGTGCGGATTGATGGATGGATGGGTGGTGGTTGGATTTGAAGACAGTCGAATAGTGTATGGATAGATAGACAGATGAATGGATGAATGGGTGTTTTGATCGATGAGCTTATTTACGGATGGTTCGATGAAAGGATATGTTTTATAATATGTCTCATGATGCATGGATTGATACCTGGATGAATGAATGGATAGTCGATGATTGGATAGAATTTGGATGGAAAGATGAGCTGATGGTTCTTTGATAACAAAAATACTGGCTGATAAACAAACCGTTGACCAAACCGGAAATAACCTAAATGGCATGGGACTTACTATACACGATGATGTAATTTTGCCGGCTTCCCTCCACTCCTCCAGCTTGTTACAGGTAAACTTTCTCTTGTTCTGGAACCAGGTGATAGTCGGGACATCGTTTCCGGCTACGATACACGACAAGTTTACACTGTGTCCTTCCCACCATAGCACGGGCTCGACTGATGAATGCTTGGACAGTATTTTTGGTGAAACTATAAACAGTCAAAGTAATATATATATATATATATATATATATATATATATATATATATATATATATATATATATATATATTAAAAATTTTTA
>JACEFZ010020843.1:0-68049 GCA_014155875.1 Cepaea nemoralis
AAAAATTTCCCCTAAGGAAAACAATATAAAAAAACCGGGGGTGAAATGGATTGATTAATGATCATTCAAACCCAAAGTAGACTACAGGGATGTTGGTTTATGGAGCTAAAACACACAGCAATACACCCAGCGGAAAAAAACACGTAACCCGAGAATTATTAATCTTCCCACGAACATTCTAGAACAGTTTAGATTTGTCTGCAACATACCATTGTTCAATATCTTCTTCTTCTTCTTCTTCAGCATTCCGAGCCATTGAGGTTCTTTGCTGCAAATACAATCTGTCTCCATTCGTCTCTCTGGTGGACCTTCTCTTGCCAGTCGTTGATTCCAAGTGCTTGTAGGTCTGTAGTGTATATTATCTCTCCACCGCCTTCTTGGTCTACCTCGGGGTCTACGGTCATTTATTTCCTGAGTGTAAGCGAGTTTTGTTTCCCTATTATCTTCCATTCTTTCTATATGCCCCAGCCATTGTAGTCTATTAGCCTTCATGATACCAGTGATTAGCGGGGACTTAAACAAATCATAAATGTCTTTGTTACTTCTTCTTTTCCACTCTCCACTTTGTGTATCCCTAATGGGTCCAAAGATGCGTCTTAAAATTTTGTTCTCAAAGGTTTGTAACAAGGCTTCGTCTCCTTTCGTTGTACTCCAGGTTTCAGAGCCATACAGCACAACTGGTCTGATCAGTGTTTTGTATATTGTGATTTTGGTGTTACGAGATAGCGCCTTTGATTTTAGTAGATGTTGTAGTGCATAGTATATCTTATTTCCAGAGTTGATTCTAGTTTGTATTTCTTCCCTTATGATGTTGGAGCAGTTGAAGATTGTACCCAGGTATTTGTATGTTTCCGTTCTTTTAATGGTCATATTATCTATTTGTATGTGGCCAGAGTTTTTAGCCATTCCGTCTCTTGAAATTACCATATATTCTGTCTTATCTTGGTTGATAACCAGCCCCATCTGTTGGGCTTTTTCCTTTAAGTGAGTCAATATTTCTAATGTCTTTTGTTCACTTTGCCCTATAATATCTATATCATCTGCATAACCAAGCAGCTTGGATGTTCCTCCAATATCACATTCCTCCTTTACCTTCCTTACAACTTTCTCTAGAGCCAGATTGAAGAGTAGCGGCGATAGTGCATCACCCTGTTTCAAGCCAGATGTTATTTGGAAGGGGTCTGATTTCCTGCCTTTATATGTTACTATATTATAAGTATCTTCCATGCATAGTTTGGTCATGTTAATTAACTTCCTTGGTATTCCAAATTCCTGCATAACATTCCATAGACTATTCCTATGGACACTATCATAAGCCTTTTTAAAATCCACAAAAATGTTATGGAGATCTCTTTTATATTCCCAATGTTTCTCGGCTATTTGTCGTAAGATAAATATCTGATCTATTGTTGATCTGTTTTGTCTAAAACCCGCCTGGTAGTCACCTAATATGTCTTCTGAATATGGTTTTAGTCTATTTAGTAATACTGCGGATAGTATCTTATAGCTTGTGGACAGTAGTGATATTCCTCTATAATTTCCACATTGGAACTTGTCTCCTTTCTTAAAGATAGGTATCAATAATGACTCTTTCCAGTCATGGGGTAATTCTTCTGTCCTCCAGATTTTATTATTAGTTCGTATAGCTTTAGATGTAATGCATGGCCACCTGCCTTTATAAATTCAGCAGCAATTCCATCAGTCCCAGTTGCCTTATTGTTTTTAAGTCGTGTGATTACAAAAGGTTTCTTAAATGTAGGTTCTTCAATTTGTGGTTCGCATGTTAAAACCCTTTTCCCTGTGGGAAAAATGTTATTTGGGAGCTTCACATTTAGAATTCAATAAAAATTTTTTCCCATTGTTGCACATTTTCATTGGTATTTATCATATTCCCCTTTTTGTCTTTTAAACCATATGTGTTTTGTTTTTGGGGCCCTCGTTTCATTGACTTATACTTTAAAAAACTTTCTGGTTCATTTTTCTGGTGATTAGTTTCCAATCTTTGATTATATTACTCATATATTCTCGCTTCTGCTTTTTTGACTATTTTTGTAGCCTCTTTACATTCTTTTCTAAAAGCTTTTCCCTTTTTGGATTTTTATTGATGTCATTTAACCATACATTCGGGCATTTTCTTCTTAGTGACTGCTTCTTCACATTTTGATTGAACCATCTGTTTTCTATACTGGTTCAATATGCCGAAAAAAAAGGTTTAAAGGAGTAGATGTCAGTGCTTACCCCAAAATAACAAACTCATAATATCTGCACCGGAAAATACCCCTTTCGTTGCTCAAAATTTGGGGGGAGTATCATTGAGGGCATGGCTAAAAACTGGGTTATATTTTATGGGAAATTAACACAAAATATGCAAATAAAAGAAAAATTGAACATCGTTTGATTAAGGCGATTATTTAAAATAAAACCTGGCATTTAGAGGCTGGAATTTTTTTGTGTTATTTTATACAAAGTGATTTTTTTTTTACAATTGATCTTGTCTAAATGGTCGACCCACCTAACTGGGTACAGTAAAATGGGAAATAAAGGACAGTTCATTCCGTGTGGTTGTAGAAATTTTAATGTCGTCAATCCATTTTCTTTTGGGGCGTTCCCTTCTTGCTTTTCCTCTTTTTTTTCCCGGGGAAAAAAAGATTTTTTTTTAATTTGGGGAAATTTTAAGGGCCCCCAAGTGGGCCTTTGGTTAAATTTTTTTTTAAAAAAAATTTTTTTGGGGGAAAAAATTTGGGGGTTGGCCAATTTTTTACGGAATGCCAACATAGATTTTGCTTTTAAATTTTTGGGGCAAGTTACCCATGTTTCCATTATTTCTACCCGGCCCCAAAAAAGTAAGTTACCCCAAGGAAACCCACCAATTCTCCCCCAATACACCGACAATTTTACGGGTTGGGAGAAGTTAAAACCCCAGAAAGGAAAACCGTCTTTATAATATCTTTTTTTTTTCATCCCTTACAATTCGCTCAACAAGACTTAGCGTGGGACGCCTTAACCTTTTTAAAAAATAAAACACCAGCTCAAAAATTTGCGAAAGCCAATTTAAAAAAAAATTACAAGTGGGAACAGAAGAAAAACAAGAACAAAATACGGGAAATAAAATTTTTCCCCCCTTTTCCTTACAATGCAAAAACAGCGGATGCGTGGACACAACCTTTTATGCCCGGGGAAAATTTCAAACATTTGTAGATTAAAAGAATATCGTGACAGGGTTTCAAAAATTTTAAAATTTAAACCTCATTGTTTAAATGAAAAAGCGACCCATGACGCGTGGTTCATCCTCGTAAAAGGGTGTAATCTGTTGTGTTTTTTGATGGCCAGGTCAAGATTTCGTTTAACCATTAATTTTATATAGAGCCTAGTTGCACACGGTTATGCCCTTGCCTTGAGGGACCGGGCTATTTTGTTCGTGCCCCAACGGGGCGGGGATTTTCAGACAGTACCATTGGTGCTAAAGGACCGGCTTTCAGTCCCAAAGACGGAAAACGGGGACAAAACCCCGTTTTAGAAAAAAATTGGTCAAGGGAAATTATCGTCTAATAAAACCCAAAAAGTTTGGAAAAATTAATGGGGGGAAACCGGGGAAGAGAAAAAGGGGGGCCAAAGAGAAGAGGGGTGAATGTGGCGGATGGTCCCCCGATGGATTATACGCGGGACATCTTGCTTATGATAGAGAGGTTTTTGGGAAAGGGTTTTGATGAAGCGGGGTTTTGCAAAGGACATGCTAAAAATTTATGAATGACTGAACGCGACTGCCATTTGGACAGACAGACGATATACCGCCATACTAGGTTCAAACTGTTATTTCTTCCGTTTCGCAGTATCTTCCACAGTTTCAAGGCTCTGTAAACGGAAATATACATTATAATATTTGTTCATTTGATTGTGTACCATGTTTGGTCTAAATCTACTTTGTTTTGAGAGTCTCCGTGGCGAAGTGGTCAAGCCGTCTGCCTCGCGCTCCGAAGGTTGTGGGTTCGTTTCCCGGCTACGTCTTTCGGTTCTCTAGTGCATTTTTCTCGGAGACTCCTGGGGGTCGCCGCCGGAGCTACGGAGTTAGTGCTTTGTGCGATGCTTTCGGCAGGATGTCCTGCAGAAAGAGACCGAGCCATATAGGATAAAACCCAGGGCAATGAAGTCGAACCTTTCGACTTTTAAGACATTTATTTTTTGGCACTGAATCAGTTAAGGAAAACAATAACATGTGTACAAAGCAGGAAAGATGGCGTATTCTGTCATAATAAACAAATGAGTATTTACAACTTTTCAGCAAAATATATGTAGTCTTCATCAGCAAAAGAAAATAGACTCCAGCAGACATGGTCTGATTCATGGCGTGGGCACCAGGAGAAGGACTGAGTACTTCTCTCTGATCGTGGTGACGTAGATCGTATGTTTGTTTATTTATTTATTTATTTATTTATTTATTTATTTATTTATTTATTTATTGCGTTCATATGCGTTGAACTCAAGCGTAGTCCACACACGTGCTACTAATTCTTGTGCATTGGACTGATTTATGCGTGTGGATTAGCTTTCCCTATTACCATTGTCCCTCGCCATCAGGCGAACGCACTCCGACTTCAGAGGTACTTGTAATTTACGTCCCCAATTCCAGGACGAGAAATCAGTATTTTAGCCCAACTGACTGTTGTAGGGGTTGAACCCGCTAACGCGGCATCAGCACACCGGATGTTTAAGAACGAGCTTTCGTATGTTTAGAATTCTCAGGGGCGAAAAACTAGGAAAAAGACGTGTTTGAAATTTTTAAAAAAAAGTCCCAAAGGATATGCGTGCTGTGAGTGAGTAAAGTGTTAGGACTGTTTCATTCTGTAGACCTGAGTGCACGGAGGATAAGATGACCAGTCTCTCCTGGCCTTAGCGAACGTCGAGAGCTGACATCTAGTAGCACGTACATGGACTACGCTTGATTTCAAAGCGAGCAAGCGAAAAAAAAATGATAATCAACAAGTGTTTAGTTTTCACTTGGAGCTCTTCATCCTAGAAAACACCTATCCATTATCAAAAGCGGAAGTGGAATGCTACTGCACGCAATCTTACACAAATCAATTTTCCAGTTTCTACATCATCATTATGAACCATGGCGGACGGTCGTCCTCAAATGGCGACCACCCATTGTGTAAAAGTTACTGGTAGACTAAACATCGCTGCTGAACTACATTTATTAATAGTATTTGATCTGCACGCTTAATGCGGGTTACACGGAGTGCGCATTTACATCAGCTAAATAGCATTTGTGTATCTTTTATAACCGTATGAGTGTCCGCTTATTGTGTGTGTGCTAATGTAGGCTCTAGCCACAATGTCTATTTTGTCCCTTAAGATTCTATTCTTGTAAAATTTACCAATTCCACGTCTCGTATTTTTTTTATTTTCAGTTGTTATTAGCATAAGAAATAATGCATGTGTACTACGACATACGTTTTCCTTCAGCAAGACTCTGTCGTCATTTGGGGGCGCACAATTCAAATCCAGGTGTGGCTAATATAGCTATCAATTGTTCTAGGGCAGTGCTTCCCAAAGTGGTGGTCCGCGGACCGCTGCCGGTACGCAAGCCCTTCTTTGCCGGTCCGCAACGTGAGTTGAAAAAAAAAAAAAAAATAAGTAAGGAACAAGTTAAATATTCTCTCCATTGATGATTGTTTAGAACTTTTTAAAAACAAGATTGTCCTTTTCTCAAAACATGATATCCGCACCGTTTTTATGGTGATTTAATTTTAAAATAAATTGAGCCTGCAGCCGTATAGACAAGAGTATTTATTTTTAAGGAGAAGCAAATCAATGGGAAAGTTAAACATATTAACCAGCTGAGACCGATACGACGTTTGTTTGTTGACGACGTGCGTTTCTTTTGTTTCCTATGTGACGAAAAGTGAGAAAGATGCACATTATAATTTGCTGATTGTCATAAGATGCAGAACATATGTGGTTTTCGTTGTACGATTATAATGCGTTTTGCCATCGTCTGAGCGAGTGAAGATGTTAGATACATCTGTAAAGTATTTGTCATTACATCTGGACGAAAGCACGGACGTTGCCAAATTAGCGATTCTGATGGTGGATGTGAGATATCGATACAAAGATAACTTGAAAGAAGAGTATTTCTTTTTCGTCAATGAGCATTATTAAGACAAAATACAGAAAAAGTATGGAAATTTGTTCTCCTTTGCGGATAGCGCTGTCTACAATCGAGCCACGATTTGATAAGCTTGTAAATAATAAACAGGCCCACCCCTCGCATTAAATAGTTACTGTTAGCAGCTGATCATTAAATCATTTTTATTACAACATACTGTAATTTAGTCAGCTTGTTTAAAATCTGATTTGGTATCGTTTTCCAAGATATATTTTATTTTTATTTTATATTGGTGTTCATTACTGTCGGTGTATACGAGTATATACACCTTTACAAGAAGACCTAAATGTAGTTTTGACATTTGAAAAAATTTTTGATTTGTAAATCTCTACAATAAAATTTTTACTCATGAAAATGGGACCACCATTAAATAAATCACCGTCATCCAATAATATTATGGAGCAGTATTTAGCGCACCGGGACAACACCCACAATTACGTTAAATCTTATATTTATATTAAAATGTATATTGAGGTCATATAAAATTCCAGATTACAAGGAGAAAATTTTTTTTAAACGGCACCGAGTCCCTGGTTGCAAAAGGAAAATATTATGTCGATCCGCGAAAGTGAAAAGTTTTGGAAGCACTGTTCTAGAGTGTCTACTTATCTCTACTTCTTTTGTCTACTACTGTGAATGCTAATTAGTATCTTGAGTTTATTTCTGGAACCATGTATTGACCTCAGGCCTGCAATTGATATTGCTGTGTAAGGATTTGTTATTTCTTGCCACAAGATAACAATCCGTTTTTGTCTCTCAAAGCACAGGCTCTGAAAATAGACTACAGAAATAGGCTGAGCAGTATCTCACGTGTCATTGTAATCTACTCGATATCCTTCCTCTTCCTCTTCGTTCTTTTATCGTGGAGAGTGTGTCACTCCTAGGTGAGTTGAGCTGAGAAAATAACTGACATCTCGATAGTTGTGACATTCCCATCCGCGCTGCGTCCTTAACTTCAATAATCAGCGAAGAGTCCCAATATCAAGGATACCAGTTGTCTGATTATGTGTCCTAGTTATATGTCTCAAAGGTCAGCGTGTCCGATTTCGGCATGCATCCGCGTTCGAAGTACAGCTTTGGGCGATTTGGAAGCAGACTGCCTTACGTTAGTTTTTATGAAATGGTATGGGTGCCGGTCGTTCAGAAAACAATGGCAAACTACTGAACGTAAACTTGCCCAGGAATCACGAACAGCCAACAAATGCTAGGGTTGACTGCTACGTCCTGTAAAGGATAAGCAACCAAGCTTTGTTTTAAATGTAAATTTACCCTATATTACAACTGCCATTTACCTCGCTTAACCAATATTTGTTTTCTTTACTATTTAATTATATATTATCTCTGGTTCCAAACCACGTTTCAAGCCGTAAAAATGCGTGCAATACTTATATCCCTGTGTTGCTGAAGAAAAGGACAATGACGTGGACAGAGGCTGGAAATCGATAATCATGTCACATGCAAAGATAAAACTCTGGACCCTCTCTGGCGTGTCTCCACCTTGTCGTGGTAGAGGGGCTTGCGTGTTCCAATCACTAGAGCTATGCTGGCGGTAGCACAACGGCATGTCGGACAGGTCAGGGGATAGGAACCAGACCAAGAGAGACAGACCTGCTACCTTGCAGGTAGACTGAGAATCAGGCGCACGATGCCACAACATTCTTGGTTCAGACACATATTCGACGGCTCTCTGCTGAGGGATATGGCTGAAAGGCTCTAAGTCAATAACACCCGGATGCGAGAGCCGGGCCAATACTCACCCACTGAAAAATGGAAGTGAGATGCTGGGCCTGCTACATGCCTGGTCCAGACAATAGTTCGAAGGCTCTCACCCGAGGGATATGAGGGATCTCCCGGATTAGAGGGCCTGGCCGTTACTCGCTCTCTGCTGCATGGAGCTAAGGTGCTGAGCCGGAAGCACATGTAGCCTATCTTGTAAGCGATACTAAAAGTGAAAAAGCGTCCCAATCGCACGCAATGGTTACGATACAAGTCTGTGTTAAAAACTCATTGGGTGAGTATAGTCAATGGTGGAGAAACGTCTCACTAACACGAAATTGAACGTGTGGCTAGCGAATCCATTACGTGGAAGTCCGAAGTGAAAGCTTACTAAGTGGACGTCGTCTCATTAACACGAAATGGAAAAAAACGTCTCATTAACACGAAATGGAACGCTTGGCTAGCGAACCTATTACGTAGAAATCCGAAGCGAAAGCTTGCCGAGTGGATGTCGTCTGCTGACTGATCGTTCCTGGTCTGTGCGGGTGACGGACCAGGAGCGAACGAAATACTCAATATATAGAAATGAGCAATTAAAGTAGCCATGAGAACGACGTGGCGATTCCTTGGGTGAGCCCAGTCTCAGAGAGCTATGTGCCGGCTCAGCAATTATGGAAGCTTCCTTGGATGGCGGTTAATGCTCATGGACGTCTCCTGCCTTCCCTTGAGGGCTGACCATGAAGTCTTCGACCGTTCTAACTTGACCAGTTGGGTTGTGGACGGCACCACAAAAGTGAGAGTCCCACAGGAATGCTAACGTGGTTAAAAAAAAGCACGCAAAAGTCGGATGTGTTGGCCTAGGGGTTTTGGCCCAAGGGTGCATAACGAGACATACCGCAGTTACGTCTGAAAGGAAAAAAAACAACACTCTGGATGAACGCAGAAGAAGAAGAAGGAGAAGAAACTTTGGACACAGTGACTACAGCGCCGGTATACCAGGGACTCTATGTATTGTATTGGATGCTAGGTGTAGCGGTTAGAACATTATCACTGATAGTGGCATGTGCGCGGCTGGATAAGGATTTGATGCCAGCCCTCGACGTTCGCTAAAGCAAGGAAAGACTGGCTACCTAATATGCGTAATTTCGCGTACTAAAGCTTACACAATATGATGATCGTAACACTTAAACTAGACTAGTAAACAACTTTCATTAGACTATCAAATAACTTTCATTAGACTAGCAATCAACGTTCGTTAGACTAGCAAACAACGTTCGTTAGACTAGCAAACAACTTTCATTAGACTAGCAAAAATACAAAAACACTTTCATTAGACTATTAAATAACTTTCATTAGATCAACAGTCAACTTTCATTAGACTATCACATAACTTTCATCAGACTATCACATAACTTTCATTAGACTAGCAAACAACTTTCACCTGACTGTAAACAATGTTTTTTAGATTGTCAAAGATATTTCATGGGATGGCTCAATATATGCTGCAGGTGTGTCCAATATGCAGACCAGCGAAGATTACTTTGACCTTAACCAACTCCATTTGAGGACAAGCTCTATGGAGGTGTCAACGATCTCAGTTTGATTGCTGTTTTGTTTAAAGTTATTGGGGTATAAGTCTGAAGGTGCACACAGAAACAGAAGAAGAGAAGGTACACAACTTTCATAACACTGACAAATAACCTTGCTCAAACTAGCAAACAACGTGCGCCAAACTGGCAATTAACCTTCACCAAACAGGCAAACAACATTAATCAGACTGACAAACATCGTTTACCGGACTCGTAAATAATCAGAGGAGCAAACAACCTTCATTGCGCGGTAGGAGCTTTAGTTGCAAACTACTTTTATCGTCTGTCAAATATCTATAATCAGACCTACAAGCAACTATCATCAGTCTGTTATATAGCTATCATCAGACCGACATACAACTTTCATTAGTCTGTCAAATAACTATCATCAGATGGACAAACAACTATCATGTCAAATATCCATCAACAGATTTACAAACAACCATATTGTCAAAGATCTATCAACAGATTTACAAATAGCTATCACATCAAATATCTATCATCATGTTAACAAACAACTATATTGTCAAATATCTATCACCAAATTGACAAACTAATTTCAATGACAAGCAAACAACATTGATCAGACTGATAGAAAACTTTTATCAAACTAGCAACTGACTGTCGTCATTCAAATGGAAAACAACTTTTCGTCAAATTGGGACATGATTTTCATTTAACTATTAATTAACTGGTATAAAACTTGAAAACAATATTCATCAAACTGAGAAACAATGTTCACCAAACTGAGAAACAACTTTTACCAACCTGAGAAACAATTTTCACCAAACTGAGAAACAACTTGTATCAAACTGAGAAACAACTTTCACTAATCTAGCAAGTAACAGTCTTTAAAATGGGAAACAACGTTCAATGAAAGTGAGAAACAACTTTTATCGAACTGAGAAACAATATTCACCAAACTGGGAAACAACTTTCACCAAACTGAGAAACAATTTTCACCAAACTGTGAAACAACTTTCATCAAACTGAGAAACAACTTTCATCAAACTGTGAAACAACTTTCATCAAACTGAGAAACAACTTGTATCAAACTGAGAAACAACTTTCATCGAACTTGGTTCATGAAACTGAGAAACAACTTTCACTAAACTAGCAAGTAACAGTCTTTAAAATGGGAAACAATGGTTATCAAAGTGAGAAACAGCTTTAATCAAACTGAGAAACAACTTTCATCAGACATGGTTCATCAAAATGAGAAACAACTTTCACCAAACTAGCAAGTAACAGTCTTTAAAATGGAAAAAAAAAACTGTCGTCCGACTGGGAAACACATTTCACCAAACTGGGAAACACCTTTCATCAAACTGAGAAATAACTTTCATCAAACTGGAGAAGAACTTTCATCAAACTGGCAAGTAACTGTCATGAAACTGGGAAACACCTTTCATCAAACTGAAAAAAAGCCTTTCACAAAGCTAGGAAAATATCTTCATTCACCAGACTGGTTAACAGCGTTCCCCCCAGAATGGGAAAGAACTGAACTGAAACTTACAAACCACCTACAACAAACTAGCAACAAGTTTCAATCAGTCTGCCAAACAGATTTCAGGCAGATAACCATATTGCTCCACACAACTAGACTTTACCAGTTACTTATCTTGTATCTGACTGCCAAACTTCATTAGACGGTTACAATGGTTCATGTCACACACACATTTAACACACCCACCCCTTCACACCTTACCTTACCCAACTGTTTACGTGTGTCAAATGTCTTAAGTTAAAACAATAACTGTAGTGAAAACACGTCTTGACATTTCTCGGTGGCGTGTTCATAAACGTTTTAGGCCCTCCGTCACCATATTGCGTAACACGAAACAGAATTGGGTTGCTGTTACAAGGGCGTGTCTGGCTTTTCGGGGAGAGGGAGAGAGAGAGAGAGAGAGAGAGAGAGAGAGAGAGAGAGAGAGAGAGAGAGAGAGAGAGAGAGAGAGAGAGAGAGAGCGCAGCAACACGATTAATCTCAGCAGTAGCAACAAATGCGATGACAGATTAATCACAAAGACTAGAATAAAATGTCAGTCATTTCTACGGCTCGGGGTTGCGGCTACGGACGTCATTAGACTAGCTCTATTTATCGGTCATGATTGTTTCGAAAGCGCTGTTCGCTCGCTTTGATCGCTGATGCTAGCAGACTGACTTAATATTTATTAAATTGGTTTTCGTTTGTAAAAGATTACAGATTGGATAATTGATAGTTAGGATTGCATACTCTCCTCTATTCAGAAAGCAATGGCAAACTACTGAACGTAAACTTGCCAAACAATAGCAAATAATGCTAGTGTTGACTGCGACGTCCTGGTGTCATGATAAACTTGAATATTATAGTGTTCCTCTTTACCCCCCCCCCCCCACACACACACACACGCACACACACACTACTTGGAGTTTTGTAGACAATACTTGTGTTCAATATTATATATGTGTCGAAAATATACACTATTAAACCAATGGTAAATTTCGTGTTTACACTGTAGCAAATGGAGCACATAACCGCGGTATAACCTACAAGTTTGTCAACAATAAATCAGTTCAATAAAACCCAAAATCAAGAATCGGGAAACCGCGGGTAAAAGAATGTTAATTAATTTTCTTGTTGCGCAACACGATTACAGATGGCTCAGCATGTTTATAAACACACCCCGTATAAATGTGAAGATGTGTTACAGCTATTGATCACTTTGCGTTGATTTTCACAATGATATGAGCGTCGGCCGTTAAGAGCGCAATGGCAAACTAATTGATGTAAGTTGCCAAGAAAATCATATACAGCCAATAATAAATGCTGGGGTTGACTGTCATCCTGCAAACGCAATTAACTTTCTTGTTTATCCAGAAATATCAACTGGGAAAACCTTTGAGGCCACTAAGGCAGGTAATAAATAAACACACATGTATTATTTGGCACTCACAGAAGTAGGAGAAGGAAGAAGAGACTAGAGGACGCATTAGACAACATAAAATATTGAAAGCTATAGTTACAAATCGTGTAATTTGGAAGGTGACAGGTTCGAATCCCGGTCGATAACTATAGATTTAAATTGTTATGTTGTCTAGTACGTCCTCTGGTCTCTATTTCCTTCTTCTACTTCTATGCTGGCTCTGTGGCGAAGGGTTTTACGAACGCAATTCACAATCCCGCATACCGCGTTAGAAACACAGCTGCGGGCGATTTGGAAGCAAACAACCTTGCGTTGGTTTCAATACAATGATATGAGTGCCGGTCGTTCAGAAAGCAATGGTAAACTACTGAACGTAAACTTACAAAGAAATCACAAACAGCCAAAAATTGCTATGGTTGACTGCTGTGTCCTGTAAAAGGACATACAAGTAACTTAACAAACTTCTATGTGCGTCAAACAATACCTGTATGTTAACATTTGTATAGTCAGTCAGGTGGCCGTGTGTTCGTATCCTCATGGCCGCGGGGATGTTAACAAACACTGGCCTGAGCTCCCAAGTTAGCTGGTCTAAAATGGGCACCGAGAAATATTATGGGAGTAAAGGCGGTCGGTGTTTTATCAATCACATCACATCACCTATCGAGTGTCGGTAGATCTATAAAAAACATGAGGCTAGGACCATATGCCCTATATCCTCAGAGTGTGGAAAAGACTCCTTTACCATTTCATAACCAAGAATTATGTTACTGCAATGTGCTTGAATGCAGAGAAGAAACACCTCCACGTATCAGGTTGTTTACGACCCAAGCTATTACCGTGTCCTGATATTTTCCAGTGACACAGTAGGGTGGGGAATGGGCAGGGGATATGCCCGTAAAAGTGTCATATTTCGCATGTGTTTACTCTGTAATGTGGGTGTCATTTTCCCCATGTGTTGTGCATCTAATATGTCGCTCTATTATCTACACAGCACAGCACACACATGTTATATACCGCGGTCGTAAGTAAAGGTCCATTTAACATGCCGTAGGTGCATTCTAGCCCTAATTGGGAACCAGGAAATGTTTTGGGAAGTAACCGCGGCGGCGTGATACTGACCAGGTCGCTCACTGAGTGTCGTTGGTCTATATAAGTATGGGTTAAGAAACATATGTTTAAAGCCCATAACGGGAGTAAAAGGGTTCTTTACATGTATTAGAGTATCAACATTATTTAATCAAGTTTTATCCCATCTGGGCTGATCTCCCCCCCCCTCTCTCTCTCTCTCTCTGTCTCTCTCTGTCTGTCTCTCTCCCTCCCTCCCTCCCTCCCTCCCTCTCTCTCTCTATCTCTCTCTCTCTCTCTCTCTCTTCTCTCTTCACATGCGCTCGCGCACATACACACATTTATATAATGGTCTGTTATACTAGGGGTCGTTATTGCGTTTCTTTGCTCTGGCCGAGTTTCTAAATCTGGATACTGGTAGTTTTCACGGATATTATAATTTTTATTTCTCCGCCTCGTCGCTTTTGGTCATGTAGTGACTTTTGGATGATATTCTCCGCTGTTGGGTTTTCTGTGGTTGATGACACTGCTCTCACTTCATGGCTATGTTTAAAGAAATCAAATATATCCTGTTTTCGTTATCTCTCGACGCTGACTGTTCCCTTCCGTTTCTCGTTTCGTCGATTTTGTTTTTCAGATGGAAGTCTCACTGGTGAGCATGCCGATTTGCTGGTTTTCGCCTGCAATTCCCTTGAGCACGATTAAAGGCTTTCCCTTTAATTTGGATTTCAGCACCGTTTCTTGCTAGATTTTAACTGCATTATCTTTATTTCTTCAACGATGTGTTTCGCAGCAGCGATTATTAGTTGCTGTGGTGGTAAATTTGACATTCACAATATAGAAGCATGTTCACACGCGTTCTCATCTGTTTCGTGTGATCTTGGATCTATGGTCTTCGTCAATCGCATGACTGCTTTGCACTGCTTTCATTCCTCCTGGATTAACACATTTAAGGCGTTAATGGTTTTCAAAATCTGTGTGCGGTCCAGATTCATGGTACTATGATTTCTAAAGCAGCTGACACATCATCAGCTGGGCTTGCATTGCAAAGTCGCCATGGATTGCGCTTTGCAGAAGTTTGCTTGATTAGGAGACTTGCCGAAATAGCGCCTGCATTTATCTAGCTTAGTTTCACAATATGCTTTTGTGTGACAGACTTGTTTGACGCGAGCCAGCGAGCCAGCGCGCGCGCACGCACGCACGCACCACACACACACACACACACACACACACACACACACACACACACTTGTTTTCACCTATAGTATAGCCCCGATTGTGCGTCGATCCATTGGACGATTTCATAGTCCATATCTTCTCCTGCCCCGTGCCTTCAGTAATGCCTGTAAGTGTGGCTAAAGCTGCAGCCTGATGTCTTCAATGCCGGACTTCTTTTGCCTGCCTTTTGGCCAGTTACCTTCAGCTATAACTTCAAGAATAAAGTCTACAGACGAGAGGGTCGACTTTGTCGCGTTGGGTTTTACCCCACGTGGCTCGGCCTCTCCCTGCAGAAAAGGATCGCTCAAAGCACGAACTCCGTAGCTCCAGCGCTGACCACTAGGAGTCGCCGAGAACATGTGGTCTAAACGACGCAGTCTCGGGAACGAACTAACGGCCTTCAAAGCGCCATGCAGACGGCTTAACATAACGACTTTGACAATGGCGTTGTCTTGGTTTGTTGTTGTTGTTGTTGTTACCAACTGACCAACTTGCATGAGGGTCCTTAAATTCTTTGCTGGAACAGCAAATGCGGTACTTTTTGCATGAGGGTTCTTACATTCTATGTAGGAGCAGCAAATGCGATTCTTCTTGTTGGCCTACATTAGCTGGATGTCGGTCTGGTAGCACCGCTTGTAGATGGTGTACCCTACTGGACCAGGCTGCTATATACGGAAGTGAATCTTGGACAATTAATAGACCAGTGAGGGATTATGTGGACGCTCCTGAGATTTAAAAAAAAAAAAATATAGAAGCATGATATTAACAAAGAATAAAATACTAAAGGAGCGTGTGGCCGAGTGGCTTGAACGCCTGATTCCCATTCAGATCCGGGTTCGAATCCTTGGTAAGTTGGGAATTTTCATTTGTCGGGGCAAAAAGAAACCCTAACCTGCACAGATCGTGGCGACTGCCCAAGCCAAGAAGCCTTAATTCCTCAGGCTCAAATACACCCTCCTCCCCGGTCCTACACCGCAAGGTACTATAGGTAATAATGACAGATGAGAAGACTGGACGGGAACAAAAGCGTAATGAAGATATCATAAAAGACAATTCAAAAAGAGAAGTGGTTACTCCCATTAGAAGAGGACGGCTCACATTATTTGGTCACGTTATGAGAAAGGGGGAAAGCTGGATTACGTCGTAATAACGGGAAAATACCAAGAGTGAAGATGCTGAACAGTCTGACATCACGTCTTGGAAGTACATCGGTATCAGAAATTAAAGGTAGTACGCGAGACAGATGTTTGTGGACAGCATGATGACCAGCGCCACACAGCAAGGACTATACGAAGGAGGTGTCTTGGATGCATGCATATATAGTTATTCTTTAATCAAGATAAAAGGCGTGTGCACTTTATAACAGTAATCGCCATGGTATTGGGGGGGGGGGGGGGGGGGAGGGGTGGATATTTGCAAGGCGGAAAACATACTCACAATAAAGACTATCAATGCAGTGAGGGGGATAAGTATTGAAATGTTATATTAAATCAATGTTGTGGTAAAAAGTATTGAAATGTTATATTGAATCACTGTTGTTGTATGCATGTAAAACATGTACAATAAGTGGACACGCTTAGAAACATCTAATGGAGTTGCATTTGCTGTTTCTAAGGAGAATGCAAAAGATACTATGGACGGAAGAAAAATAAAACGAACGTGATAGTCCGTCAAGAAACAAATTAAAAATCGTAAATTTATTAGATAAATTAGATGTAGACAGTTACAATTTTTTTCTCACATTATGAGGAAATATAAACCGGAATATTGAGCGACAACAGTAAAATTGACGGGAAAATAGAATGGTGAAGACAAAAACATAAATACCCAAATGACATAATCGGAACAAGAACACACTCTTGATCTAAAACTGATGTATGTAAGAGCTGGCCAACCATGACCGCCCATACTAATCGACTATGCGTATGATGATGATATTTCTCTGGGAAAGTAAAGGGTGATGAGTACGCGAACAAGTCTACTCACGTAGTGTTGTAACGAAAGCACAAACCGCCAGTATTATGTGACGTAGTGTATCTGCTTACCCGACCATTAGTTCTATACCATCATTGTTGCTTATTCTACATACTGATTTCTCACCTTGTTTAAATTTCATTAAAATAACCCACGACTAGGACATTTTATGGCGCCCGTGTGTTACTGGTTTCCATAAGGAAAGCAAAGAATAGTAACACTAAACAAACTATGCATGTCGTAATAGGCGACTAAGTATAGCTGGCGTCAAACTGGATACCTCACCTGGCAGGAAACTAGCCGAAACATCAAACCAGCAAGTTCATGTAGGGCATGGCGTGAGATGGTTGTGTTCTTATGTTCCAGTAAGGAGTCTCTGTGCCGAAGTGGTCAAGCCGTCTGACTCGGGCTCCGAAGGTCGTGGGTTCGATTCCGGGCCGCGTCATTCGATTCACGAGTGCTTTCTTTTTCGGAGACTCCTGGGGTCGTCGGTCTAGCTACGGAGTTCGCGCTTTGTGCGATGCTTTCGGCAGTTCGCTGCGGAAAGAGACTGAGCCATATGGGATAGAAACCCAGTGCAATGAAGTCGACCCTGTCGACTTTTAAGCGACATTTTTTTTTTTTTTAAAATTTGGGAGCTGAAAGGCAGAAGGGAAGGCAAACTGTGAAACCGTAAGGGCATCAATCCTGGACACACAGTCAGCATGGCAAGGTCATACAACTGACTTTACCTGCGTACACATCATGACCAGATCAGCCCCTCAACCTGGTGTTGACTCAGTTCAGACACAGGCTCACCCTATTAATTAGCTCTCGGGGGCAAACAAATATGTCTTCCAAATCTATTTTCCTCTATTCGCATATCCTATGCCGGCTCTCTTCCCAACTCCCCTAATCTAATCAGTCAATCTATCTGGGTCATTCAGTGTGTGTTTATTGCTCTCGTTGGGGAAATTCTTTTTCTAACTTGCAAACTGCTGTTAGTTATTTTTTCCTATTTTCTGTGCATATCCCGATTATTTTATTTTCTGCACATGCTTTCCTGCTCTTTATCTGCACGTAACCATTAATACGATTGCTACTTTTTATGTAATTTCCAGTGTTACTTTTAAAAAAACTTATGATTGCTACTTTTTTATGTACATTTCGGTGTTATTGTTTCCTGCATATACCCTTGCTACAGTATTGTCTGCATATATCACTGTTATCTAATTTTCTACATCGTATCTTTACTTTATTTTCTGTATATACCACTCTACCCTTTTTTTCGACTGTCGTGGGTTGGTGTCGCTAACATAGAAAGACCCCCCCCCCCCCCTCCCCTGATAGACCACTCTACCCTTTTTTTTTCGACTGTCGTAAGTTAGTGTCGCTAAACATAGAAAGACTTCCCCCCCTCCCCTGATATACCACTCTACCTTATTTTCGACTGTCGTGGGTTGGTGTCGCTAACATAGAAAGACCCCCCCCCCCTCCCCTGATATACCACTCTACCCTTTTTTTTCGACTGTCGTAGGTTAGTGTCGCTAACATAGAAAGGACCCCCCCCCCTCCCTCCTGATATACCACTCTACCTTATTTCGACTGTCGTGGGTTGGTTGTCGCGACATAGAAAGACCCCCCCCCCCTCCCCTGATATTACCACTCTACCTTATTTTCGACTGTCGTGGGTTGGTGTCGCTGACATAGAAAGACCCCCCCCCCCTCCCCTGATATACCACTCTACCCTTATTTTCGACTGTCGTGGTGGTGTGTCGCTGACATAGAAAGACCCCCCTCCCCTGATATACCACTCTACCTTATTTTCGACTGTCGTGGGTTGGTGTCGCTGACATAGAAAGACCCCCCCCCCTCCCATGATATACCACTCTACCTTATTTTTCGACTGTCGTGGGTTGGTGGTCGCTGACATAGAAAGACCCCCCTCCCCTGATATACCACTCTACCTTATTTTCGACTGTCGTGGGTTGGTGTCGCTTGACATAGAAAGACCCCCCCCCCCCCTCCCCTGATATACCACTCTACCTTATTTTCGACTGTCGTGGGTTGGTGTCGCTGACATAGAAAGACCCCCCCCCCCTCCCCTGATATACCACTCTACCTTATTTTCGACTGTCGTGGGTTGGTGTCGCTGACATAGAAAGACCCCCCCCCCTCCCTGATATTACCATTCTACCTAATTTCGACTGTCGTGGGTTGGTGTCGCTGACATAGAAATGACCCCCCCCCCTCCCCTGATATACCACTCTACCTTATTTTTCGACTGTCGTGGGTTGGTGTCGCTAACATAGAAAGACCCCCCCCCCCTCCCCTGATATAACCACTCTACCCTTTTTTTCGACTGTCGTGGGTTAGTGTCGCTAACATAGAAAGACCCCCCTGATATACCACTCTACCTTATTTTCGACTGTCGTGGGTTGGTGTCGCTGACATAGAAAGATCCCCATGTCTAACGAACGAGGGAGGACAAAATAAAGAATTCCCACAAAGGTGCCGGTACATGAAAGATTTCTGCTGAAAACCAAGAAAACACTGACAGGAGACTCGGAGAAGTCCCGTATGAAGGTCCTGCAGGAGAACTATTCACAAAGACAGATATTTACCTCCATCAGGACGCGGTGATCGTCATTGTTTTGGTTATACCATGTGACGAATTATCTTTAGTGCGGTGTTACAAACTGGAAGTTGGTAAGATTATGGAGACAGATGTCGACAGAAACAAAATGCATAAGGTACTCGATGGGTTCGCATAATGAATGCAACGAGGGACTACCAGCGGCCGAACTAATCCAGAGAACAGATAACAGATGGTCGTGAAGATACACGATCTCTTACGTCGCTCGGCGTTGTACAAGCTAATAAATATATGATCACCCAGCACCCGCTCACATCACCTACTCTACGCCTGCTCTCATCACCGACGCTGCATCTAAATAGCATCTATATGTTAGCTTCAGCTTCTGACGTGTTGCTGTTCCCAACAAGCCATCGTGTGTTCTTTGGCTAATCCGTACAGCACTTGCTTATCTTGATCGTATCAGTGCCGGGTATTTTAACGTGACATATACCATTGCCTGTGTTCGTTGATGGCTTGGTGTGTCTCTGCATGGCTCTGGGCGACTGGGTTTCAACTCTTTGCCCGATGTATAAGCGTTCACATCGTCTGAGCCATGAAATGGCTTAGCATTTATCGGAGAGAGTCTGTGTAGAGACTCTCTCCTCCCGACTCGGCACGAAGTTATATCTCCAATATCTTATGGACTAGATTCGGCACAGCGCATATGGGCTAACAGAGATTAGGTCTAAGCTTGTAATGTTTCTTTTAAAGATGTTAGGTATTTCATTGTAACAGACACCGACGCAATGTCCAGATGGAGTTTCCAGGGCTGTAAAGGGTTAACATAACTGCCCGAGGCACTAAATGGGCCCAGTAACAACTGCTTGAGGCACTAAATGGGCCCAGTAACAAATGCCTGGGTAAGAGATTTTAACTTACTAGTTAAATCAAAGTTAGTTGGTTGCATATCCTTTATAGGACGTTGCAGTCAACACCAGCATTATTTACTGTTATGATCTCTTGGCAAGTTTAAGTTCAGTAGTATACGATTGCTTTCTGAACAACCGACACCCATACCATTTCGTAAATAAAAAAAAGTCGCTTAAAAGTCGACAGGGTCGATTTCATTGCACCGGGTTTTATCCCATATGGCTCGGTCTCTTTCCGCAGCACGGAAAACGTCGCACAAAGCACGAACTCCGTAGCTTTTAGCGACGACCCACAAGAGTCTCCGAAACATTTAACTCGTAAACCGAAGGGTGCGGCCCGGAATCGAACCCACAACCTTCGGAGCACGAGTCAAACGGCTTGACCACTTCGCCACAGAGACTCGTAAATAAACCAACGCATAGCGGTCTGCTGCCAAATCGCCGCAGCTGTGTTTCGAACGCGGGTATGCGAGATTATAAACTGCGTCTGTAACCCTTCGCCACGGAGCGAGCAGCGTCACTAGTACCAACAGATAGTTGCAGTGTGTGTGTGTGTGTGTGTGTGTGTCAGCGTCACTAGTACCAACAGATAGTTGCAGTGTGTGTGTGTGTATGTGTAGTGTGTGTGCGTGTGTGTGTGTGTGTGTGTGTGTTGGAGAATAAATAGCAAGAGAAAGAAGACGAGCACATACAGAATAACTTATTCAGGTTTTAAAATACAGCTCTGTGGTGGCACAAAATAAATGTCGGCGGGTTATTTAGAAATAAAACGTAAGGCAAGATGGGTTTTTAAAACAAGCCATAAGTTGTCTAGATATCCATGTCAAGCTGTCGTGTCATTCTCTACCCGGCATACGGTGCTCCGGTTGATAAGTGAAGTGAAGATTGTGAAAAATAAATGGCAAAACAGACAGTTTCATATGCAGATGTGCCAGCCGCAGCCTTGGCCAGGTCTGGTTTCATGGCGTTGAATTCACCTTTTATTAAATGAGAGCGTATTATTTTATTTTTATTTTCTGTTTTGAATTTTTATGTAACCAAATAATATAATAATATGATAGATTTCACCGCGTTTCTTCAAACTATTTCTCTTAAGTTGTATGTGAAATACCTGTTTTGTTCAGTCAACTATGAGTCTTAAACAAACATCCGTCTCTTTTATGTAAAACTTTTTTATGTCGATTCCTACACATACATGCTTGTACAGACAAAGAAAAACACACACACACACACACACACACACACACACACACACACACACACACAAACACCCCCCCCCCCCCCCCAACACACACACACACACACACACACATACACACACCCATACAAACGACATCTACCTATTTACCCATTTTTGTTGGCCTGTTTAATGGGTTGATCCAAAATCCGTCCAAAGAAGCTCAAAGAGCGGTGATTCAGTTTCTTTCATTTGAAGGGTGTCGACCAGTGGACATTCATCGAAGAATGCAGGCAACGTACGGTAGCAAATGTGTGTCGAAGACAACAGAGACAAACTGGGCACGAATGTTTCGGAAAGGACGTCAGTTCACGACAGATCTTCGACGGCCGGGTCAAGCGCATATTGTTGCAATAGAAAAAACCATCGCCAAAATTGATGCAGCGGTACAGATGAACCGTTGTCGAAGCATAAGTTCGCTAGCGAAAGAATTTGATGTGTCATTTGGGACAATTCAATAAGGAAGGTGTGTTCACAGTGGGTACCACGGATGTTGAACGACCACCAAAAAGAGGAACGCATGGAATGGTGTTTGAACCACTTGCTGCGTTACAGAGTGGAGGGTGATGCTATTTATCTTCCGCATAGTGGCAGACTATGAATCATGGTGTCACCACTTTGAGCCCAGCAATAAAAGAGAGAGAGAGCATGCAATGGAAGCATGCTGGATTACCAAAAGCAAAAAAAAAAAAAAATAAACGTACAGGTTTCCGCTGGTAAGATTATGCATGAGCGAATTTTTTGACCATGTTGGCCGACTTTAAAGAACCTGGTGTCAACATCAACTCTACCCACTACTTGCAAACACTAGACAAGCTGAATTGTCCAAATTGACTAATCAAATTCACTTCCGGTCAAGATGGCGGCGGACGGTTGTATTATTCAGTGAGCGTCTCCTTTTTCGCATAGGAGATCGATATTTTCATCTCCTGCGAGTAATGTGTGTGCCAGGATGTAATACCAGGAGTTTCTTCTCAAGATCTGTGTCGATGCTACGGAGTTAGTGTATTGAGCGAAGAAATCCTTGAGTTAATTTTCGTAGCGTGTGTTTCTGTGGTGTTCGGTTTTTAGAAATGGCGGAACAACGTTTGCGCTCCGTGCGAAGGCTGTCAACCCAGCAAGGCGACGGGGACGGCGACTAGGAATGCGTGTTGGAGTAAGACGTTTTAGACTTAAATGTGACCGTCTGGGCCTCAGGAATACTCAGCCAGCATAAAGCAACGGGGCCCTATTCTAGAAAACCTGGCATACAGGAACGACATCGTAGCGCTCCAGGAGAAGGCCTGGGTGATCAGTTACTCCAAATTGCAGGCTTCAAATGTTTCTACAATAGGCGAAACCTGGGAATGGCGATTCTCATTCGCGACAGTATGGTAGTTTCAGAGCTAGACATGCCCATTTGGGACAATGACGACATACAAATACAGGCTGTTAGAGTTCAATCCGGTCTACCATTCGTGTTGATTAATGTTTATGTCCGCAACGCAAGTGTGGATTCCAGAAGTGGCAGTACCTAAGTGACATACTAGGTCACGAGAGAAATGTTATTTTCTGTGGCGATTTCAACGCTAAAGGCAGATCATGGGGTAACATTTCCTCCAACACACAGGGAGAGGAGCTCGAGACTGCACTTGAAGCCATTGACCTGGTTTGTATCAACAGTGGCTGTGTCACCAGGATAGCAAGCCGTCCAGGTGATGAAGACAATGCTATCGATCTGGCGATGGTTTCTCCTTCACTCACTACAGTGTGTAGATGGGCTGTCCTAGGGTACCATGGCAGCGACCACCACCCTTGCAGCACATTGGTGGAAAAAGGCAGAACCAGGCAGCACAAGTCAACTGTCAAGACTTGCAGTATGACAGTACAGGACAAGATGTGGTGAGCAAAATAAGGCGCGACAAGCGCAGAAAGTCTCAGTGCAGGAAGAAAAAAAAGCTGGGAGCAGCCAGCGTGGTGGAATTTTGAGGTGGAGAAGGCCTGGGTGGATAAGCGGAGTGCTGTAAGGAAATGGTAAAAGGCCAAGAAGAACAGAGAACAACAGAACATCCTTGTCCATACATGCACTTAGAAAGAGAGATGCACACAAAAGTAAGCTATTTAAAAGAAAAAAAAAACTGGTTAAGGAGGTTAAATGTAAAAATTGGCAGAAGTATGCAAAGAGTAAGCACAGACAAGTCACTGAAATTGTTATGGCGACTACATAAAAGCATGAGTGGGGTAGCCAAGAATAAAAGAATTTCTGACTTCCAAGGTGCTGACCTCATCTGGCAGAGGACTGACGAGAACAAGGGAAAAGGTTGCTATCTAGAGCAGAGCATACAGACAGACACGAGAGGCCGAAATCTTGCCAAGGAGGTCACCTCAGACAGATGCAAGGCCCAGAACATTTCGGATGAAGACACAGTGACAGTGAAAGAAATCAAGGCTGTGCTTCGACGATCAATAAACAGCGCCTCAAGGCCATGTGGCATAAGATACGATGACATCAATAGGTGTACCGACAACGAGCTAGAGAAACTAGCAGACATTTACAATAACAGTATAGGGAGCGCTAACATCAAGGAGGAGTGGTTACACAGCTATTTGATTCCCTTGCCGAAGCCTAGCAAAGACCACACAAACATTCAGGGATATCGTGTAATAACCATGCAGAATACAAAGGCAAGCTGCTGGAGAAGTTAATTGCCAGGAAAATATCAAGCCAGCTAGAGAGGCAAGGTGTTTTCCCACCTACGCTAGGAGGGTACCGTCCAAAAACAGAAACCTGGACCAATGCAGCAGTTTTTGCCCATGACGTCTATGAAGGTTTCCACTCAGGCATTGAAACCTTTGCTGCAGCGATTGGTCTTGAGGATGCATACAACAGAGTACCATTGGATTTCTTAATGCTTCAGCTTCTTGAGCTCAAGATAAGTCCTATCCTCCTTAGTTGGATCGCCGCAGCCCTCTTCCAACGGAAAGTAGTTTTCAGATGTGGCAGTTCGACTTGGGAACCAACAACAATATATCCTGGCCTACCACAAGGATCACCTTTATCTCCGGTGCTGTTCAACGCCTACACTGTGAGAATCACCAGCGAGCAGATCGCTGGACCGGGAAGGACACTGTCATATGCCGACGATGTGTTAGTGTATCGTCAGGGTAAGGATAGAGATCAGGTTGCTGTGGAACTATAAACCGAACTCAATCGCATAAGTACTTGGTGTGTTGAAGCTGAGGCAATGGTCAACCCAACAAAGGCAACAGTGACAAGGTTTTGAATAACCATATTGTCTACACTCCAACAGCAACGGTAAATCTTTGTTTAGAGACTGTGTAAAGAACGCAGGCAATGAATTACCCGGGGATACGTTTTGATCGAAGCCTTGCTTATATTAATGAGCACATAGACCAGGTGATAACAAAAGCCAAGCGGGGTTTGGCTGCGATGCGGGTGATGGCGGCAGAAAACTGTGAGCAACGCCATCTATGTCTTCTGTACGAGGGGCTGGTCATGTCTGTTTTTGAGTATGTGATGGTGATCCTGAATCTCACCCGTAAGCAGATAGAAAGGATGGAAAGGATACAGAACGAAGCTATGGGCATTATTCTTGAATGTACAAGAGATACAGCATGCAACCTTCTTGATTTTCCAACCATTGAAGACAGAATACAAATTTGCAGAGCACGTGCCTACCTCAGAGTTAACGCAAACACACAGCATCCACTGCATAGTGAAATTCGGAAGGTGAAGGGCAGCAGGTTAAAAGAGGAAGGTCGTGAATGGGTCAAGCCGAAGACATTCTTCAACAGGTATGTCCACTTGAGGACTTAGAAGCTGGCGAGGAGTGGGTACAAGTGCCAATAGATTTCTGTACGTCCTTTTCTGTTTGCATCAAACTAGACAGAAAATGCAGACAAGAAAATCCGGCTGCTGTGGAGGCGGAAGTACAAGCGTTGATTTTCGGTAATTCTTTAGACTGTGATGTTATCATCTACACAAATGGATCGGTCGTCCGACATGTGAGAAGCTCATGGGCCTTTACGGCTCAGGCCAGAGGGAGAATTGTGAAGGAGGACTCTGGTTCTTTTGTTGAAACCACAAGTATCCTAACAGTAAGTAAAGCAATAACATGGCTCGAGACACAGATATTCACTAGGGCATGTTTCCTTAGTGACTCAATGAGCATGATCAAGGGAATAGAGATGTGGTGAATCCGAAGAGAGTGGTTGCTGTCTCTGGAGCTGTCTCGGCTGGCAAAGATTAGTAAGGCAAAGCTACTGTGGAGGGCGGATGCGCCATGGACCAGGCTGACATTCTGAATGCTCTACAAGAAGTAAGACTTTTGCGAGAACCATGTGATGACGGTGAATCTACAACCATGGTCAGAGTGCGAGAACAGCAAAGTAAAAGAGGTGTGGCCAAACAAGAACACTACGTAGGAAGCCAAAGAAGATTGATAAACTAACACAGAACTGGTGTCGTCAGCCGCTACACGCTGCGGGATATGCTGAGGAGGGGATCCGAGCACTTATGGACTGAATGGTTCGTTGTGCAATGAGGATGATCTGTCGACTAACTAACTAACTAACCAGACAAGCTGCAAAAAGCCATCAAGAATAAACGACCCGGCATGCTTTCTCGAGGTGTTATTTTGTTGCACGATAATGCTCGTCCGCATGTCGCAAGGAATATGCAGGAAGCATTTGCTTGGATGAAGTGGGAAATTCTGCAACATCCAGTCTATAGTCCTGATTTGTCATCATGTGATTTTCATTTGTTCGGACCTTCAAAAACAGCTCTGAAGAGGCAACGATTCCACACAGATGCAGACGTAATGAACTCGGTAAACACTCGGTTCAGTGAGCAAACACAATCCTTTTTTGCGGACGGCATTCGCCGCCTACCTAAGCAATGGGATGCTTGCCTTAATGCCTACGGCGACTTCTTCTAACCAACCCATGGTGCATAATTCATTCAAAATAAATGCTTTGTTTAATTCTACCACACCTGTTAATGTTTCTTTCTTGCTTTTGTAATAAAGCCATTGGAACGGGTTTCAAAGACATTGTGTCTATATTTATGTCTTTCCAGCAATTTCCAATATATATATACATGCCTCTCTCTCTCTCTCTCTCTCTCTCTCTCTCTCTCTCTCTCTCTCTCTCTCTCTCTCTCTCTCTCTCTCTCTCTGTCTGTTTGTCCATCTATCGACACCCCCATACATACATACACAAGTGTACATATGTGTGCATATGTATGCTTATATCTGGGGATTCTCCTTGGCGAATGGGTTAAGGACATTGTTCGTAATCCCGTATACTCTCGTACGAAACACAGCTGCGCGAGATTCGGCAGCGGATCGCGTCGCGCTGGTTACTTACGGAGGTATGCGAGCCGGTCATTCAGAAAGCAATGGCAAACTACTGAACGTAAAACTTGCCAAGACATCAACAGCAGCTGAAAAATGCTGGTGTTGACTGCAGTGTCCTGTAAAGGATATGCGGGGGAAAAAAGCTCAAGCACGCGTGACTTCCGACTCAGTGGTCACGTGTTTCCATCCTCATCGAGCCAGGGAATTTTTATTTTATTTATTTATTTATGTATTTATTTTTTAATGTTAATTAACCTCGGCTCCAGGTCGACTCAGCCTAAAATTAGTACCAGAGAAGATCACGGGAAGTAAAGTCAGCAGATGGAATATAATAGACGACGTCCACCAGGTTTCCATGGATCTACGAAAGTATGATGGTAGCACCATATACCCAAATACAGGTCAGCGCGGGGGAAATGGCCCTTGACTCTCTACTTATATTTATACGTGTGTGGGTATATTTGTTTGTGTGCGTGGGTATATGTTTGTATCTATACGTCTATCGGCACAGAGACTAAACAGGTACATACACCTTTCTCTATGTGTATCTGTCAGCACCTACTCGTGCATCTACATGTCGACAAACATCTTCCGATGAAAACAGCTACATATCGACATATATCTACATATCGACAAACATCTACATATCGACACATATCTACCTATCGACAAACATCTACCTATAGACAAACATATACCTATCGACAAACATCTACATATAGACAAACATCTACCTATAGACAAACATCTACATATAGACAAACATCTACATATCGAACAACATTTACCTATCGACAGTAGTGGGTTACGTCCTATTTGAGTAGATTTTCTGGATTGTGGTGCTGGATTGACCCCAATCCAGCTGGATTGGGGTTAGGGGTTAGGGGTTAGGGGTTAGGGTTAGGGTTTAGGGTTAGGGTTAGGGGTTAGGGTTAGGGTTTAGGGGTTAGGGTTAGGGTTAGGGGTTAGGGGTTAGGGGTTAGGGTTAGGGTTAGGGTTAGGGGTTAGGGTTAGGGTTAGGGGTTAGGGTTAGGGTTTTTGTCTTCTCCTAATTATACTTTCTGGATTGACTTCGCTGGATTGCCCCCAAATCCAGCTCGGGGCCAGTGCGGTTTGGGTAGGGTAGGTACTTAGGTCATATGTAAGGGGCGATACATCTAATAAAAGACATGTTTCTAAGGGCAGATAACTGAGTGTGTGTATAATATTTTAACTAATTTAAAAAATAAAATAAAAATAAATAACAACCAAAGGCGCGCGGCGGCGGGCGCAGGAGCAAGCGCGGCCGATCGGTCGCGTGGAGCGGTCGACCCCAGTAAAACAGTGTCTTGTAGTACCCAAGTGGCCAGTCATTGCTGAGTGATCACTAGTCCGGTTATTGACGAGTACTGTGGTGGGGTTAGGTTGGTCGAAGTCTCGAACCGCGCCGGGTGTCATATGAAAATTATAATAAGTAAAAAGGTATATATGGCATGTATATGATCTGTAGTGGGTCGTAGTGGCTTATAAAACTATCATCATATAGATTACACCTCTTCAAATGAAAACCTTAAAAAAGTAAAGATGGCCTGTAGTAACGGTTGTAAGGGGGCGTGGCTTCGTGGTATTCGTTGTTAAGGGGTTGGTGAGTGGTGATGTACCTATATAACAGCTTCCGAACAATTTAAAGGGATGGGCGAGTGGCGAAGTGGCTAAGTAAATGCGTCGGTTCCTTGCTAAGAGACAGAGGAGTTGCTAGATAAAGGCTCCAGGTCGTTGTCAAGGGGTTGGTGAGTGTACAAATAGCTAAATAACTGCTTCTGATCCTTGTTAAGAGGTGGGCGAGGGGCGGAGTGGTTGGATAATTACGCCTGTTCCTTGGTAAGAGCCAGGGTGATCGAGTGGAGAAGTGGGTAAATATAGGCATGGAGGTGTACCACCGACACATTCAACGCATAATTTCGGCGTCGGTCGTCAGAAGACCAAGGATATTTTCATTACATGTCTATTGTAAAGGGGTCGACTGTTTGTTATATTATCTATAGTGGCTGGGCCTTAAATACTATGATCATACCGGTTACAACTCTTCAAATGAAAACCTTGAAAGTGGTCGATTATACTGGTTTAGTTGGCATGACTTTGTGATATTCATTGTTAAGGGGTGGGGTGAGTGGTTGAGTAGCTAGCTAACGCTTCTGAACACTATCAGCGGGTTCGAATCCCAGTGGGGCGATCTAGTGGTAGAAGAAATATTGATAATATTTGGTTACTTAGTTGTGATTTCAAGCTCTGGTGTTATTAACCCGGTTATGTTTAGAAAAGTAGAGGTGATGTGCTGGTTGCGGAGTATGTTTAGGGGGTACCCCAGACACCGTGGAAGTGACAGGTTCGAATCTCGGAACTTTGTCGTTGGTAAGATTGCCAGTCAACAACGTGTGGGTGTCTAGTTAACCATAGAGGTTAGGGTCGCTTTGTCCGGCCTTGTCGCAGCGGCCACAAGTCCCAACGCTGCTGAAAAACACAGGCAGCAGATTTCACCGTTGCACCTACGAGTCACAAAATATAACCTAACTTAGAAATCAGAATATGACCTCAACAGGTGTTGCCAAAAATCAATACTCATTTTCATAACGGCTAATCCATGGGATTATCATCCTCGTAATGACCAAGTCAGGTTAATAATATTTCTTATATCTCCGCCATTGCAAATAGTTCGCGATATTAATAAATGTTCATATAAAGGTTGGAAGGGGATTAAAAGATTAACACCTATTGTCAGGGACATCCAATAAAAATCAATAACACTACCCTCGATTTTTCTCATAATTGCCGATTGGGGCTTATGGGTTAGGTGTATGTGTCCTTATTTAGTTAAAACAGGTGGTATGAGTAGGAGATATCACAAACAGTATCAGCATGTGCCACTCTGATCTTAAATATCAGTAGTTCGTTATTCTTGTGATATTGAAAACGCTTGAGGCTTGAAGACGGATGGTGTACTATGTTATTGGGTGGTGTATATAGATTGACCAGTATGTGAAGTTGATAAGGGCACCCTGTCAGCGCATCGTAGCTGTGTTGTGACTTGTCGCCTATTACATCCGGGTGTAAAAATAACCAAAAATATTTCACATCAACTCAGCCATGCCTCTATATAGCTGCACTGCGAACATGGCTAGAGTCTACTTTAGGAAAGTATCGTGTATCTGTGTATACGGGTTTACCACTGCTTATAGATGTGTGCAGTATTATTAGAAAGCGGCCGTTATGTCTACATTATCAAAGTATGTTGCCTTACAGAGCTGGTATAGTATCTATGTGTCTGCTACATTGTATGTTTTGTCATGTTGCCTTGTAGTATTTGGAGGGAGTGTCATGCGGTTGTCTAGTGAACTTTTTAAAAACTATGTCTCAGAATCCACGACGCCACTAGCAGTAGATGCTTTTCAACTTGTCTGCTCACTGACCTCGCTTCACAGTCATACAAAAGTACGGGTTCTATGTAGTACTTAAACACTCCTTTTATTTCTCATTACAGTTGTCAACTTTATATTAGTCAGTATGTTTACCAACTTGCAAAAGACAACCTTCATCACAGCGATTCTTGTTCTAACGCTTTAAAGCCACCTCCCATCAGACATTTTTTTTCCTTCTTTCCTTGTAGTCTCTAGGCTACCGTTTCCCCATTTCAAGCTCCATGTCTCTACTCGTATGCATTAGCGTGGTAGAAGTAAACCAACATCTCACAAGATAGACGTATATTATCACAATGTATATGGACCTGTGGGAAACGGCTACATCCGGGCAAAGAGGGCGTTATATCTGTCACATGCGTATGGATACAGCCGAGACACGTGGTTAAGAGGGATACTACAGAAAAAAAAACAACGGTATTATGTTGGCGATCGAACCAGGGGACCTAATTCGTGATGACCACCATGTACGGGAGTGATTCTGCACCCTCGTCAACAGGGCGTCGGAGGTTTAAAAGGGTGTTCATTCTCTCACTTTTCTATTTCCGAGTCGTCATAGGGTCACCAAGTAACAGTAAAGAACACGAAACTACTACTACCAAGGCCTCTATACACCACAAGGCAGTTTCGAATATAATATACACAACTATAATCAAGTCATCACAGTATTCAACTAACCCGTTCTCATAGACATAGAGGAGAGATGTGAGCACCGAGGCCAGTTGGGGGAGGTGTACCTTTTACTTAACATCTATCGGGTCATACACCGACGAGTGTTTAGCTATATTTATCATATAATATTACCCGTGAACACAACAAGCTTCCCCGGATCAGTCTTAGGCTTCTCATATAACATGACATATCACGTACCCGCTGTCATGACCAGCAAAGTTATCGCTTCTCGGAGCAGACATTTACACTTTCATTAATTCTTCTGCCTGGCCAAAGGGGGTCTTTGCATCTTTCCGCAGAAACCTAGTTCCAAAGCTAATATATGTTTTTCAATGTGTCGGCTCATTACCACATTTCACATCCTGACAAAAGTACAGGTTCTATGTTCCACTCCAACAGTAAAATAAGAAAAAAAATGTTAGCCAAATTATTAAAATGTTGGCCAAATATAGAAATATATCGACCAGACGTATAAAGTATAGTAAAATATGTTAGCCAAACTTATAAAACTCGGGGTCAAAATAAGAAATATCTCAACCAAGCGTATAAGAAATAGGAAAAAGGCTAGTCAAACTAATGAAAATGTTGGCCAAATACAGAAATATCTCGACCAACTTATAAAATGTAGGAAAAAGTGTTAACCAAACTGACAAAACTGTTAGCCAAAATAAGAAACGTCTCGGCCAACTTATAAAATGTAGGGAAAATTGTTAGCTAAACTGACAAAACAGTTGGTCAAAATAAGAAACGGCTCGACTAACACTGTAAAAAGTAGGAAAAATTGTAACCAAATTAATTTAAAAAGGTAACCAAAATAGGAAATATCTCGACCAAACTTATGAAAAGTAGGAAAATTGTTCGTCAAATGTGACAAATATTGGGCAAGTAGGAAATCATGTTAACCAAATAGGAAAAATATCGATCAAACTTATAGATGTCTCGTCCAAACTTATAAAATGTATGAACATTTGTTAGCCAAAGGTGAAAAATATTGACCAAGTAAAGAAATATCTCATCCGAATTTATAACAAGTAAGAAAACATGCTAGTAAAAATCAAGAAATATGTCGACTGAAGTTATACAATAGGCGAACGATGGACAAACTTATAAATATGTCGACCTTTATAAGAAAATGTATTACCCAAATTAGGAAAAAATATTGACCAAGTTTTCAAATACCTCGACCAAACTTACAAAAAGTAGGAAAATATGTCGACTAAAGTAGGAACATTTGTTAGACAAAGATGAAAAATATTGGTCAAGTAAAGAAATATCGCATCCAAACTTTTAAAATGTAGGAAACTTTATTAACCAAATGTGAAAAATATTGTCCAAGTAAAGACATGTTTCAACTAATCTTATAAATATGTCGTCCAAACTTATAAACATTAGGAAAATGTGTTAACCAAATGGGAAAAATATTGACCAAGTGGAGAAATATCTCAACCATACTTATGAAAGGAGGAAAATGTGTTAACCTAATGAGAAAAAATATCACCCAAGTGAAGAAAAAGTTACAGAAAACTTATAAAACTTAGGAAAATGTGTTAACCTAATGAGAAAAATATCGACCAATTGAAGAAAAAAGTTACACAAAACTTATAAAACTTAGGAAAATTTGTTAACCAAATGGGAAAAATATCGCCCAAGTGAAGAAAAACGTTACACAAAACTTATAAAACTTAGGAAAATGTGTTAACCTAATGAGAAAAATAGCGCCCAATTGAAGAAAAAAGTTACACAAAACTTATAAAACTTAGGAAAATGTGTTAACCTAATGAGAAAAATATTGACCAAGTAAAGAAAACCATACACCAAATTTCTGAAAAGTAAGAAAATTTGTTAACCAAATGGGAAAATATCGCCCAAGTGAAGAAATATCTCAACCATACTTATGAAAAGGAGGAAAATGTGTTAACCTAATGAGAAAATATCGCCCAAGTGAAGAAAAAAGTTACACAAAACTTATAAAACTTAGGAAAATGTGTTAACCTAATGAGAAAAATATCGCCCAATTGAAGAAAAAAGTTACACAAAATTTATAAAACTTAGGAAAATGTGTTAACCTAATGAGAAAAATATTGACCAAGTAAAGAAAAACATACACCAAACTTCTGAAAAGTAAGAAAATTTGTTAACCAAAAGGGAAAAATATATGGGCTAAACTATGAAATATGTTGACCGAACTAAGAAAGTGTGTTAACCAAAGGGGGAAAATGTTGGTCAAAACATGAAACATCTCGACCAAGCTTATAAGTATCTCGTGTAAACTTATTAAAAAAAAAGTAGGAACAAATATTGCTTCTGTAGTTATGTCAAACGTGTCTTGAACTTTTATCTGAACAGACATTTCACAAGACATAATCATCAACGTCAACACTTTCCCTCTTTTACATTACCGAAAGTTTCAACTTATCAGTCCAGAGTATCCACTAAAGAAGCACTTATGCATACTAATCACCCAGCTCTTCACACTCTTGGTTTTTTTTTCTTTTCTAACGCAAAGTGTCTCTGTCTTTCATAGATAGCTTCACAACTTTTCTATGTAGCACCACTAACAACGCCAAACCTTCGTTTCACATGAGCTCTAATGAAACAGTCATAACAACATTTAGGGCAATCTGTGGCTCCACCTGGGATAGTTTCAATATCATCTGAGTATTCGTCAGCAAAGATCCACTTCCCATGGCTGATATCTTCAACTTTCTATACCACAATGTCTGCTACACTAACCTTCCATTGGTCCATCTTTCAACAATACAAAGAGTGTTCTCGAAGTCTAGCTAACATAACATTGCTTACTTTGTCCACCTCTATCACACTTTGTCATTTCACAGCTGCAATAGCGGCAAGTCTGCAACCAACCAACAGTGTCTGTTATGAAGTCGACCTTTCTTAAAGCCACGTCTGCCTTACTGAACCCTTGAATACCCTCTACCACATCGTCTAACCGACTTTCAACATTTCATACCAAATAACATTAACATTCTCTTTGATTACAGAACAACTGATTTTCTGCTGACTAAGCAGATTTTCCAACCCCGTGGAGATAAATCATATGCCCCTAACCTACTAGGCGCTATTCTAGACAACGAATATGGTCATCGACCAGCACCCCTAGGCAGAACTTGAAAAAACAACAGAGCTTGGGTTATTGAGACGCATGAATTGCATTCCTTGGACTACCAGAAAGACATCAAACACAACAAACTCTTTCTTACTAACCCTAACCCTAAGTATACATCAACTAACCCTAACCCTAACACTAACTATACAACAAACTCTTTCTTAAGAGACATAGATACACACCAGTGTTTGAAATGAAAAAGTTAAATTTATGTGATTACATTTTAATTAAAATTTAAAACTAATAAATCGCACTTTTATTGCGCAAGATGTAAGTTTGATATATGTCCTATACCTAACTTATACCTATACTTACCCTATATCTGTATATTAAGTGAAGCGGGCAATAAAAGTGCGATTTATTAGTTTTAAATTTTAATTAAAATGTAATCACATAAATTTAACTTTTTCATTTCAAACACTGGTGTGTATCTATGTCTCTTAAGAAAGAGTTTGTTGTATAGTTAGTGTTAGGGTTAGGGTTAGTTGATGTATACTTAGGGTTAGGGTTAGTAAGAAAGAGTTTGTTGTGTTTGATGTCTTTCTGGTAGTCCAAGGAATGCAATTCATGCGTCTCAATAACCCAAGCTCTGTTGTTTTTTCAAGTTCTGCCTAGGGGTGCTGGTCGATGACCATATTCGTTGTCTAGAATAGCGCCTAGTAGGTTAGGGGCATATGATTTATCTCCACGGGGTTGGAAAATCTGCTTAGTCAGCAGAAAATCAGTTGTTCTGTAATCAAAGAGAATGTTAATGTTATTTGGTATGAAATGTTGAAAGTCGGTTAGACGATGTGGTAGAGGGTATTCAAGGGTTCAGTAAGGCAGACGTGGCTTTAAGAAAGGTCGACTTCATAACAGACACTGTTGGTTGGTTGCAGACTTGCCGCTATTGCAGCTGTGAAATGACAAAGTGTGATAGAGGTGGACAAAGTAAGCAATGTTATGTTAGCTAGACTTCGAGAACACTCTTTGTATTGTTGAAAGATGGACCAATGGAAGGTTAGTGTAGCAGACATTGTGGTATAGAAAGTTGAAGATATCAGCCATGGGAAGTGGATCTTTGCTGACGAATACTCAGATGATATTGAAACTATCCCAGGTGGAGCCACAGATTGCCCTAAATGTTGTTATGACTGTTTCATTAGAGCTCATGTGAAACGAAGGTTTGGCGTTGTTAGTGGTGCTACATAGAAAAGTTGTGAAGCTATCTATGAAAGACAGAGACACTTTGCGTTAGAAAAGAAAAAAAAAACCAAGAGTGTGAAGAGCTGGGTGATTAGTATGCATAAGTGCTTCTTTAGTGGATACTCTGGACTGATAAGTTGAAACTTTCGGTAATGTAAAAGAGGGAAAGTGTTGACGTTGATGATTATGTCTTGTGAAATGTCTGTTCAGATAAAAGTTCAAGACACGTTTGACATAACTACAGAAGCAATATTTGTTCCTACTTTTTTTTTTAATAAGTTTACACGAGATACTTATAAGCTTGGTCGAGATGTTTCATGTTTTGACCAACATTTTCCCCCTTTGGTTAACACACTTTCTTAGTTCGGTCAACATATTTCATAGTTTAGCCCATATATTTTTCCCTTTTGGTTAACAAATTTTCTTACTTTTCAGAAGTTTGGTGTATGTTTTTCTTTACTTGGTCAATATTTTTCTCATTAGGTTAACACATTTTCCTAAGTTTTATAAATTTTGTGTAACTTTTTTCTTCAATTGGGCGATATTTTTCTCATTAGGTTAACACATTTTCCTAAGTTTTATAAGTTTTGTGTAACTTTTTTCTTCACTTGGGCGATATTTTCTCATTAGGTTAACACATTTTCCTCCTTTTCATAAGTATGGTTGAGATATTTCTTCACTTGGGCGATATTTTCCCATTTGGTTAACAAATTTTCTTACTTTTCAGAAATTTGGTGTATGGTTTTCTTTACTTGGTCAATATTTTTCTCATTAGGTTAACACATTTTCCTAAGTTTTATAAGTTTTGTGTAACTTTTTTCTTCAATTGGGCGCTATTTTTCTCATTAGGTTAACACATTTTCCTAAGTTTTATAAGTTTTGTGTAACGTTTTTCTTCACTTGGGCGATATTTTTCCCATTTGGTTAACAAATTTTCCTAAGTTTTATAAGTTTTGTGTAACTTTTTTCTTCAATTGGTCGATATTTTTCTCATTAGGTTAACACATTTTCCTAAGTTTTATAAGTTTTCTGTAACTTTTTCTTCACTTGGGTGATATTTTTTCTCATTAGGTTAACACATTTTCCTCCTTTCATAAGTATGGTTGAGATATTTCTCCACTTGGTCAATATTTTTCCCATTTGGTTAACACATTTTCCTAATGTTTATAAGTTTGGACGACATATTTATAAGATTAGTTGAAACATGTCTTTACTTGGACAATATTTTTCACATTTGGTTAATAAAGTTTCCTACATTTTAAAAGTTTGGATGCGATATTTCTTTACTTGACCAATATTTTTCATCTTTGTCTAACAAATGTTCCTACTTTAGTCGACATATTTTCCTACTTTTTGTAAGTTTGGTCGAGGTATTTGAAAACTTGGTCAATATTTTTTCCTAATTTGGGTAATACATTTTCTTATAAAGGTCGACATATTTATAAGTTTGTCCATCGTTCGCCTATTGTATAACTTCAGTCGACATATTTCTTGATTTTTTACTAGCATGTTTTCTTACTTGTTATAAATTCGGATGAGATATTTCTTTACTTGGTCAATATTTTTCACCTTTGGCTAACAAATGTTCATACATTTTATAAGTTTGGACGAGACATCTATAAGTTTGATCGATATTTTTCCTATTTGGTTAACATGATTTCCTACTTGCCCAATATTTGTCACATTTGACGAACAATTTTCCTACTTTTCATAAGTTTGGTCGAGATATTTCCTATTTTGGTTACCTTTTTAAATTAATTTGGTTACAATTTTTCCTACTTTTTACAGTGTTAGTCGAGCCGTTTCTTATTTTGACCAACTGTTTTGTCAGTTTAGCTAACAATTTTCCCTACATTTTATAAGTTGGCCGAGACGTTTCTTATTTTGGCTAACAGTTTTGTCAGTTTGGTTAACACTTTTTCCTACATTTTATAAGTTGGTCGAGATATTTCTGTATTTGGCCAACATTTTCATTAGTTTGACTAGCCTTTTTCCTATTTCTTATACGCTTGGTTGAGATATTTCTTATTTTGACCCCGAGTTTTATAAGTTTGGCTAACATATTTTACTATACTTTATACGTCTGGTCGATATATTTCTATATTTGGCCAACATTTTAATAATTTGGCTAACATTTTTTTTTCTTATTTTACTGTTGGAGTGGAACATAGAACCTGTACTTTTGTCAGGATGTGAAATGTGGTAATGAGCCGACACATTGAAAAACATATATTAGCTTTGGAACTAGGTTTCTGCGGAAAGATGCAAAGACCCCCTTTGGCCAGGCAGAAGAATTAATGAAAGTGTAAATGTCTGCTCCGAGAAGCGATAACTTTGCTGGTCATGACAGCGGGTACGTGATATGTCATGTTATATGAGAAGCCTAAGACTGATCCGGGGAAGCTTGTTGTGTTCACGGGTAATATTATATGATAAATATAGCTAAACACTCGTCGGTGTATGACCCGATAGATGTTAAGTAAAAGGTACACCTCCCCCAACTGGCCTCGGTGCTCACATCTCTCCTCTATGTCTTTGAGAATGGGTTAGTTGAATACTGTGATGACTTGATTATAGTTGTGTATATTATATTCGAAAATGCATTGTGGTGTATAGAGGCCTTGGTAGTAGTAGTTTCGTGTTCTTTACTGTTACTTGGTGACCCTATGACGACTCGGAAATAGAAAAGTGAGAGAATGAACACCCTTTTAAACCTCCGACGCCCTGTTGACGAGGGTGCAGAATCACTCCCGTACATGGTGGTCATCACGAATTAGGTCCCCTGGTTCGATCGCCAACATAATACCGTTGTTTTTTTTTCTGTAGTATCCCTCTTAACCACGTGTCTCGGCTGTATCCATACGCATGTGACAGATACAACGCCCTCTTTGCCCGGATGTAGCCGTTTCCCACAGGTCCATATACATTGTGATAATATACGTCTATCTTGTGAGATGTTGGTTTACTTCTACCACGCTAATGCATACGAGTAGAGACATGGAGCTTGAAATGGGGAAACGGTAGCCTAGAGACTACAAGGAAAGAAGGAAAAAAATGTCTGATGGGAGGTGGCTTTAAAGCGTTAGAACAAGAATCGCTGTGATGAAGGTTGTCTTTTGCAAGTTGGTAAACATACTGACTAATATAAAGTTGACAACTGTAATGAGAAATAAAAGGAGTGTTTAAGTACTACATAGAACCCGTACTTTTGTATGACTGTGAAGCGAGGTCAGTGAGCAGACAAGTTGAAAAGCATCTACTGCTAGTGGCGTTGTGGATTCTGAGACATAGTTTTTAAAAAGTTCACTAGACAACCGCATGAAACTCCCTCCAAATACTACAAGGCAACATGACAAAACATACAACGTAGCAGACACATAGATACTATACCGGCTCTGTAAGGCAACATACTTTGATAATGTAGACATAACGGCCGCTTTCTAATAATACTGCACACATCTATAAGCAGTGGTAAACCCGTATACACAGATACACGATACTTTCCTAAAGTAGACTCTAGCCATGTTCGCAGTGCAGCTATATAGAGGCATGGCTGAGTTGATGTGAAATATTTTTGGTTATTTTTACACCCGGATGTAATAGGCGACAAGTCACAACACAGCTACGATGCGCTGACAAGGGTGCCCTTATCAACTTCACATACTGGTCAATCTATATACACCACCCAATAACATAGTACACCATCCGTCTTCAAGCCACAAGCGTTTTCAATGTCACAAGAATAACGAACTACTGATATTTAAGACCAGAGTGGCACATGCTGATACTGTTTGTGATATCTCCTACTCATACCACCTGTTTTAACTAAATAAGGACACATACACCTAGCCCATAATCTCCAATCGGCAATTATGAGAAAAATCGAGGGTAGTGTTATTGATTTTTATTGGATGTCCTGACAATAGGTGTTAATCTTTTAATCCCCTTCCAACCTTTATATGAACATTTATTAATATCGCGAACTATTTGCAATGGCGGAGATATAAGAAATATTATTAACCTGACTTGGTCATTACGAGGATGATAATCCCATGGATTAGCCGTTATGAAAATGAGTATTGATTTTTGGCAACACCTGTTGAGGTCATATTCTGATTTCTAAGTTAGGTTATATTTTGTGACTCGTAGGTGCAACGGTGAAATCTGCTGCCTGTGTTTTTCAGCAGCGTTGGGACTTGTGGCCGCTGCGACAAGGCCGGACAAAGCGACCCTAACCTCTATGGTTAACTAGACACCCACACGTTGTTGACTGGCAATCTTACCAACGACAAAGTTCCGAGATTCGAACCTGTCACTTCCACGGTGTCTGGGGTACCCCCTAAACATACTCCGCAACCAGCACATCACCTCTACTTTTCTAAACATAACCGGGTTAATAACACCAGAGCTTGAAATCACAACTAAGTAACCAAATATTATCAATATTTCTTCTACCACTAGATCGCCCCACTGGGATTCGAACCCGCTGATAGTGTTCAGAAGCGTTAGCTAGCTACTCAACCACTCACCCCACCCCTTAACAATGAATATCACAAAGTCATGCCAACTAAACCAGTATAATCGACCACTTTCAAGGTTTTCATTTGAAGAGTTGTAACCGGTATGATCATAGTATTTAAGGCCCAGCCACTATAGATAATATAACAAACAGTCGACCCCTTTACAATAGACATGTAATGAAAATATCCTTGGTCTTCTGACGACCGACGCCGAAATTATGCGTTGAATGTGTCGGTGGTACACCTCCATGCCTATATTTACCCACTTCTCCACTCGATCACCCTGGCTCTTACCAAGGAACAGGCGTAATTATCCAACCACTCCGCCCCTCGCCCACCTCTTAACAAGGATCAGAAGCAGTTATTTAGCTATTTGTACACTCACCAACCCCTTGACAACGACCTGGAGCCTTTATCTAGCAACTCCTCTGTCTCTTAGCAAGGAACCGACGCCTTTACTTAGCCACTTCGCCACTCGCCCATCCCTTTAAATTGTTCGGAAGCTGTTATATAGGTACATCACCACTCACCAACCCCTTAACAACGAATACCACGAAGCCACGCCCCCTTACAACCGTTACTACAGGCCATCTTTACTTTTTTAAGGTTTTCATTTGAAGAGGTGTAATCTATATGATGATAGTTTTATAAGCCCACTACGACCCACTACAGATCATATACATGCCATATATATCCTTTTTACTTATTATAATTTTCATATGACACCCGGCGCGGTTCGAGACTTCGACCAACCTAACCCCACCACAGTACTCGTCAATAACCGGACTAGTGATCACTCAGCAATGACTGGCCACTTGGGTACTACAAGACACTGTTTTACTGGGGTCGACCGCTCCACGCGACCGATCGGCCGCGCTTGCTCCTGCGCCCGCCGCCGCGCGCCTTTGGTTGTTATTTATTTTATTTTATTTTTTAAATTAGTTAAAATATTATACACACACTCAGTTATCTGCCCTTAGAAACATGTCTTTTATTAGAATGTATCGACCCTTACATATGACCTAAGTACCTACCCTACCCAAACCGCACTGGCCCCGAGCTGGATTTGGGGGCAATCCAGCGAAGTCAATCCAGAAAGTATAATTAGGAGAAGACAAAAACCCTAACCCTAACCCCTAACCCTAACCCTAACCCCTAACCCTTAACCCTAACCCTAACCCCTAACCCTAACCCCTAACCCCTAACCCTAACCCTAACCCCTAAACCCTAACCCTAACCCCTAACCCTAACCCTAACCCCTAACCCTAACCCCTAACCCCTAACCCCTAACCCCAATCCAGCTGGATTGGGGTCAATCCAGCACCACAATCCAGAAAATCTACTCAAATAGGACGTAACCCACTACTATCGACCCCATTTATCTACCTGTCTGTCGAATTGTTTTTTCATCTAGCTAACCCTACACATACAACCCCACACACATACCCGGGTTGCTGTTTGTCTGTTGTTTCTCATTTACTACACATTATTACCTACCCATATGTCTGTATGTATCTGTTTGTCTGTCGTTTCTCATTTACCACACACTTTACTACCTACCCATATGTCTGTATGTATCTGTTTGTCTGTCGTTTCTCATTTACCACACACATTATTACCTACCTAAAGGAGGGCTGAGTGGTCTCGAAGTATGGTGTCCGCCTCGAGTGCTGGATGTCCCGGGTTCAGGCCCCGGTGAGGACCGGGATTTATTTAAAAAATCCACTGGACTTCCAGTAATAAAATTTCCCCTGGTCTCTGGGTAGTGAGATCGGACGCCCGTGTGTATTGTTGCGCACGTAAAAAATCCCTTGGCAGTTGGAAATCGAAAAAGAGTAGCCTAACGGCGCTGCCCTGGCAAAATTTCGAGTTAAAAATCTACCCAAAGTATTTTCAGGATCCTCGCCGATGCAACGGAGTTCGTGCATTGAGCTGAGTTTCTCAAGACTCAGGTTTGAGTTAGGAGGAAAACGGAGCACTTATGGGTTAAACCGTGTGCCGTGATGTTGATCCATCGACTAATCGACTAAACTAAACTATTATTCCCTACCTATATGTCTGTCTGTATCTGTTTGTCTGTCGTTTCTCACTTGCCACTCACATTATTATCTACCTATATGTCTGTCTGTATCTGTCTGTCGTTTCTCATTTACCACACATATATTTACCTACACATATGTCTGTCTGTATCTGTTTATCTGTCGTTTCTCAGTTACCACAGACATATTTACCTACACATACGTCTGTCTGTCTTCGCCATGGCAGAGGGTTATGGGTGCAATTCGTAATCCCGCATGCCGTGTTCGAAACAACTGCGGGCGATATGGAAGCGGATCGGATTGTGCTGGTTTTCATACAATGGCATGCGTTCGGGTCGTGCAGAATTTAATGGCGGACTACTGAACGTAAACTTGCCAAGAAATCACAAGCAGCGAAAACATGCTGGGGTTGACTGCAAGGTCCTGTGAAGGATGTGGAACTGTCTGTTTTCTATGCACCTAGCCATACACACATATTGATCTAGCAACATGTTTTTTGATCTGTTTATATTTTGTCTCCATTTATCTATATAATATAATATATCGTGCCCCCCCCCTCCCCCACACACACACACACATTAGCATGCATTTAGTTAATCAACGTCTTTCTGTCTTTGATCCCTACATATCCACGTACACACACACACTCACACATATATACACACGTTCACACACACGCCTACACACATTATATCAGATCTACATCTTTCAATCTATTGATCTCGACCTACTCAGATAACTCGACACACACTCACCCACACACATACGCACATACATACACGCACACAGCACACAACAAGGTGAAGAAGAAGAAACAAAATCAAAGGCGGCAGTCCATGTTACAAAGTGTAACAAAAGGGGAATTAACTGAATGCTGACGATGCCTCCTGGTGAAGTTTCGCACCCTTGGTTCCTCTGTGGACATGTGTTTTCTGTAACCGCCCCATTAAGCAGATTAGGATCTTGTCCCACAGCTCGAGCAGTTGTTGATTAAAGTGCACGGCACAGCAGCGCCCAGCATCCTGGGAGTTCCACGGGCATGCACGTGCTTTCCCATCTGGGTCCGCAGGCACATCAGCATTAGCATTAACCAGCGATTAACAGGCGCACGCTAGGACCCGAGCATTGAAGAGGACACAAGGACACGGTTGGAAGTGTAAGGACATGGTAGGAAAGAGAGACGTGAATTAAGGACGCGTTGGCACAAGGACATGATAGAAATACGGACCATACAAGGAAGTGTTAGGAAACAAGACATGAGAGGAAAACAACGAACGAAACATAATAGGAAATAGGGATGTGAAACAAGGACAAGATTGTAGGCAAGGACATGATAGGAAACAAATAGAAACTAATCACATACCAGGAAACAATCACATGCTAGTAAACAATTGGGTAACAATAACAAGTTAGGAAAGAAATAGAAAACAATTAAATAATGGAAAACAGTTTTGATACGAATCAATTATTGATAGGAAAATCAACAGGAAACAATAGTATGCTAGAAAACAAATAGGAAACAAACAATATGAAGGAAACAATCAGATAATATAGGACATATTATAAAACATTCACATGGTAGAATACTATTCATGATAGGAAAGAAATGGACATATCGCATCACAGGAAATAAATACATGATAGGAAACAGATAGAAAATAGAAAACAATCACATGACAGGAAGAAAATAAGAAACAATCACATAATGGGAAATAAATCACATAATAGGGAACAACCAGATAATTATAGGAAGCAATCACATGATAGGAAGCAAATAGGAAACAAACACTGATAGGCTAGGAAACAAGCATTTACTATGAAACAAGCGCACAGGGGAAACACGTACGTGATTAGAAACAAGTGAAAAGAATTAAATGATATTAAAGGAATATGAACCAGTCGCGTTACTGGTAACAGTCACACGATAAGAAACAAAATAAAGAAAAACTATTTTATGATACGAAACAAGCAAGTAGACAAAAGACAAATTATTGGAAGCAAATACATGAATGGAAACATATACATGAATGGAAGCAAATACGAGATAAGCAAATCGAAAACAAACACACTATAGAAAACAAAAGGAAACAACAGCTAATTACATACACAAATAAGACAGGCAACATCTTTAAAGTGGGAGATATAGGTAATGTATGTATGTGTATGTTCAGAAAAATACAGACAGACAGACAGACAGACAGACAGACAGGACAGACAGACGACAGGACAGACAGACAGACAGACAATACCTACCTATCTATATGTCTGCCTGCCTGCATCACTTGTGTTTTGCATATATGGACATAAGGGAGCTGTCACCTTTCTCAATGATTTGTTTCCTTTCAAAGGGAATCAATATACCAAATGATAGATGCTGGCTCGAATCTAATTGCGCATACAACCGATCTGCCCACAGGTTGGTATCCCCCTAACAACTATTCCAGAGCGAACTCCATGGAAAGATGAGCATAGACTATCGTTACTTCAATTGGTCGATATTTTTCTCATTAGGTTAACACATTTTCCTAAGTTTTATAAGTTTTCTGTAACTTTTCTTCACTTGGGTGATATTTTTCTCATTAGGTTAACACATTTTCCTCCTTTCATAAGTATGGTTGAGATATTTCTCCACTTGGTCAATATTTTTCCCATTTGGTTAACACATTTTCCTAATGTTTATAAGTTTGGACGACATATTTATAAGATTAGTTGAAACATGTCTTTACTTGGACAATATTTTTCACATTTGGTTAATAAAGTTTCCTACATTTTAAAAGTTTGGATGCGATATTTCTTTACTTGACCAATATTTTTCATCTTTGTCTAACAAATGTTCCTACTTTAGTCGACATATTTTCCTACTTTTGTAAGTTTGGTCGAGGTATTTGCAAAACTTGGTCAATATTTTTTCCTAATTTGGGTAATACATTTTCTTATAAAGGTCGACATCTTTATAAGTTTGTCCATCGTTCGCCTATTGTATAACTTCAGTCGACATATTTCTTGATTTTTACTAGCATAGTTTTCTTACTTGTTATAAATTCGGATGAGATATTTCTTACTTGGTCAATATTTTTCACCTTTGGCTAACAAATGTTCATACATTTTATAAGTTTGGACGAGACATCTATAAGTTTGATCGATATTTTTCCTATTTGGTTAACATGATTTCCTACTTGCCCAATATTTGTCACAATTTGACGAACAATTTTCCTACTTTTCATAAGTTTGGTCGAGATATTTCCTATTTTGGTTACCTTTTAAATTAATTTGGTTACAATTTTTCCTACTTTTTACAGTGTTAGTCGAGCCGTTTCTTATTTTGACCAACTGTTTTGTCAGTTTAGCTAACAATTTTTCCTACATTTATAAGTTGGCCGAGACGTTTCTTATTTTGGCTAACAGTTTTGTCAGTTTGGTTAACACTTTTTCCTATATTTTATAAGTTGGTCGAGATATTTCTGTATTTGGCCAACATTTTCATTAGTTTGACTAGCCTTTTTCCTATTTCTTATACGCTTGGTTGAGATATTTCTTATTTTGACCCCGAGTTTTATAAGTTTGGCTAACATATTTTACTATACTTTATACGGCTGGTCGATATATTTCTATATTTGGCCAACATTTTAATAATTTGGCTAACATTTTTTTTCTTATTTACTGTTGGAGTGGAACATAGAACCTGTACTTTTGTCAGGATGTGAAATGTGGTAATGAGCCGACACATTGAAAAACATATATTAGCTTTGGAACTAGGTTTCTGCGGAAAGATGCAAAGACCCCCTTTGGCCAGGCAGAAGAATTAATGAAAGTGTAAATGTCTGCTCCGAGAAGCGATAACTTTGCTGGTCATGACAGCGGGTACGTGATATGTCATGTTATATGAGAAGCCTAAGACTGATCCGGGGAAGCTTGTTGTGTTCACGGGTAATATTATATGATAAATATAGCTAAACACTCGTCGGTGTATGACCCGATAGATGTTAAGTAAAAGATACACCTCCCCAACTGGCCTCGGTGCTCACATCTCTCCTCTATGTCTATGAGAACGGGTTAGTTGAATACTGTGATGACTTGATTATAGTTGTGTATATTATATTCGAAACTGCCTTGTGGTGTATAGAGGCCTTGGTAGTAGTAGTTTCGTGTTCTTTACTGTTACTTGGTGACCCTATGACGACTCGGAAATAGAAAAGCGAGAGAATGAACACCCTTTTAAACCTCCGACGCCCTGTTGACGAGGGTGCAGAATCACTCCCGTACATGGTGGTCATCACGAATTAGGTCCCCTGGTTCGATCGCCAACATAATACCGTTGTTTTTTTCTCTGTAGTATCCCTCTTAACCACGTGTCTCGGCTGTATCCATACGCATGTGACAGATATAACGCCCTCTTTGCCCGGATGTAGCCGTTTCCCACAGGTCCATATACATTGTGATAATATACGTCTATCTTGTGAGATGTTGGTTTACTTCTACCACACTAATGCATACGAGTAGAGACATGGAGCTTGAAATGGGGAAAGAGTAGCCAAGAGACTACAAGGACAGAAAGAAAGAAATGTCTGATAGGGAGGTGGCTTTAAAGCGTTAGAACAAGAATCGCTGTGATGAATGTTGTCTTTTGCAAGTTGGTAAACATACTGACTAATATAAAGTTGACAACTGTAATGAGAAATAAAAGGAGTGTTTAAGTACTACATAGAAACCCGTACTTTGTATGACTGTGAAGCGAGGTCAATGAGCAGACAAGTTGAAAAGCATCTACTGCTAGTGGCGTTGTGGATTCTGAGACATAGTTTTTTAAAAGTTCACTAGGACAACCGCATGAAACTCCCTCCAAATACTACAAGGCAACATGACAAAACATACACGTAGCAGACACATAGATACTATACCGCTCTGTAAGGCAACATACTTTGATAATGTAGACATAACGGCCGCTTTCTAATAATACTGCACACATCTATAAGCAGTGGTAAACCCGTATACACAGATACACGATACTTTCCTAAAGTAGACTCTAGCCATGTTCGCAGTGCAGCTATATAGAGGCATGGCTGAGTTGATGTGAAATATTTTTGGTTATTTTTACACCCGGATGTAATAGGCGACAAGTCACAACACAGCTACGATGCGCTGACAAGGGTGCCCTTATCAACTTCACATACTGGTCAATCTATATACACCACCCAATAACATAGTACACCATCCGTCTTCAAGCCACAAGCGTTTTCAATGTCACAAGAATAACGAACTACTGATATTTAAGACCAGAGTGGCACATGCTGATACTGTTTGTGATATCTCCTACTCATACCACCTGTTTTAACTAAATAAGGACACATACACCTAGCCCATAATCTCCAATCGGCAATTATGAGAAAAATCGAGGGTAGTGTTATTGATTTTATTGGATGTCCTGACAATAGGTGTTAATCTTTTAATCCCTTCCAACCTTTATATGAACATTTATTAATATCGCGAACTATTTGCAATGGCGGAGATATAAGAAATATTATTAACTTGACTTGGTCATTACGAGGATGATAATCCCATGGATTAGCCGTTATGAAAATGAGTATTGATTTTTGGCAACACCTGTTGAGGTCATATTCTGATTTCTAAGTTAGGTTATATTTTGTGACTCGTAGGTGCAACGGTGAAATCTGCTGCCTGTGTTTTTCAGCAGCGTTGGGACTTGTGGCCGCTGCGACAAGGCCGGACAAAGCGACCCTAACCTCTATGGTTAACTAGACACCCACACGTTGTTGACTGGCAATCTTACCAACGACAAAGTTCCGAGATTCGAACCTGTCACTTCCACGGTGTCTGGGGTACCCCTAAACATACTCCGCAACCAGCACATCACCTCTACTTTTCTAAACATAACCGGGTTAATAACACCAGAGCTTGAAATCACAACTAAGTAACCAAATATTATCAATATTTCTTCTACCACTAGATCGCCCCACTGGGATTCGAACCCGCTGATAGTGTTCAGAAGCGTTAGCTAGCTACTCAACCACTCACCCCACCCCTTAACAATGAATATCACAAAGTCATGCCAACTAAACCAGTATAATCGACCACTTTCAAGGTTTTCATTTGAAGAGTTGTAACCGGTATGATCATAGTATTTAAGGCCCAGCCACTATAGATAATATAACAAACAGTCGACCCCTTTACAATAGACATGTAATGAAAATATCCTTGGTCTTCTGACGACCGACGCCGAAATTATGCGTTGAATGTGTCGGTGGTACACCTCCATGCCTATATTTACCCACTTCTCCACTCGATCACCCTGGCTCTTACCAAGGAACAGGCGTAATTATCCAACCACTCCGCCCCTCGCCCACCTCTTAACAAGGATCAGAAGCAGTTATTTAGCTATTTGTACACTCACCAACCCCTTGACAACGACCTGGAGCCTTTATCTAGCAACTCCTCTGTCTCTTAGCAAGGAACCGACGCCTTTACTTAGCCACTTCGCCACTCGCCCATCCCTTTAAATTGTTCGGAAGCTGTTATATAGGTACATCACCACTCACCAACCCCTTAACAACGAATACCACGAAGCCACGCCCCCTTACAACCGTTACTACAGGCCATCTTTACTTTTTTAAGGTTTTCATTTGAAGAGGTGTAATCTATATGATGATAGTTTTATAACCCACTACGACCCACTACAGATCATATACATGCCATATATATCTTTTTACTTATTATAATTTTCATATGACACCCGGCGCGGTTCGAGACTTCGACCAACCTAACCCCACCACAGTACTCGTCAATAACCGGACTAGTGATCACTCAGCAATGACTGGCCACTTGGGTACTACAAGACACTGTTTTACTGGGGTCGACCGCTCCACGCGACCGATCGGCCGCGCTTGCTCCTGCGCCCGCCGCTGCGCGCCTTTGGTTGTTATTTATTTTTATTTTATTTTTTAAATTAGTTAAAATATTATACACACACTCAGTTATCTGCCCTTAGAAACATGTCTTTTATTAGATGTATCGCCCCTTACATATGACCTAAGTACCTACCCTACCCAAACCGCACTGGCCCCGAGCTGGATTTGGGGGCAATCCAGCGAAGTCAATCCAGAAAGTATAATTAGGAGAAGACAAAAACCCTAACCCTAACCCTAACCCTAACCCTAACCCCTAACCCTTAACCCTAACCCTAACCCCTAACCCTAACCCCTAACCCCTAACCCTAACCCTAACCCCTAAACCCTAACCCTAACCCCTAACCCTAACCCTAAACCCTAACCCTAACCCCTAACCCCTAACCCCTAACCCCAATCCAGCTGGATTGGGGTCAATCCAGCACCACAATCCAGAAAATCTACTCAAATAGGACGTAACCCACTACTATCGACCCCATTTATCTACCTGTCTGTCGAATTGTTTTTCATCTAGCTAACCCTACACATACAACCCCACACACATACCCGGGTTGCTGTTTGTCTGTTGTTTCTCATTTACTACACATTATTACCTACCTATATGTCTGTCTGTATCTGTTTGTCTGTCGTTTCTCATTTACCACACACATTATTACCTACCCATATGTCTGTCTGTATCTGTTTGTCTGTCGTTTCTCATTTACCACACACATTATTACCTACCTAAAGGAGGGCTGAGTGGTCTCGAGGTATGGTGTCCGCCTCGAGTGCTGAATGTCCCGGGTTCAGGCCCCGGTGAGGACCGGGATTTATTTTAAAAATCCAACTGGACTTCCAGTAATAAAATTTCCCCTGGTCTCTGGGTAGTGAGATCGGACGCCCGTGTGTATTGTTGCGCACGTAAAAAATCCCTTGGCAGTTGGAAATCGAAAAAGAGTAGCCTAACGGCGCTGCCCTGGCAAAATTTCGAGTTAAAAATCTACCCAAAGTATTTTCAGGATCCTCGCCGATGCAACGGAGTTCGTGCATTGAGCTGAGTTTCTCAAGACTCAGGTTTGAGTTAGGAGGAAAACGGAGCACTTATGGGTTAAACCGTGTGCCGTGATGTTGATCCATCGACTAATCGACTAAACTAAACTATTATTACCTACCCATATGTCTGTCTGTATCTGTTTGTCTGTCGTTTCTCACTTGCCACTCACATTATTATCTACCTATATGTCTGTCTGTATCTGTCTGTCGTTTCTCAGTTACCACACATATATTTACCTACACATATGTCTGTCTGTATCTGTTTATCTGTCGTTTCTCAGTTACCACAGACATATTTACCTACACATACGTCTGTCTGTCTTCGCCATGGCAGAGGGTTATGGGTGCAATTCGTAATCCCGCATACCGTGTTCGAAACACAGCTGCGGGCGATATGGAAGCAGATCGGATTGTGCTGGTTTTCATACAATGGCATGCGTTCGGGTCGTGCAGAATTTAATGGCGGACTACTGAACGTAAACTTGCCAAGAAATCACAAGCAGCGAAAACATGCTGGGGTTGACTGCAAGGTCCTGTGAAGGATGTGGAACTGTCTGTTTTCTATACACCTAGCCATACACACATATTGGTCTAGCAACATGTTTTTTGATCTGTTTATATTTTGTCTCCATTTATCTATATAATATAATATATCGTGCCCCCCCCCCCCCCCCCCCCCCACACACACACACATTAGCATGCATTTAGCTAATCAACGTCTTTCTGTCTTTGATCCCTACATATCCACGTACACACACACACTCACACATATATACACACGTTCACACACACGCCTACACACATTATATCAGATCTACATCTTTCAATCTATTGATCTCGACCTACTCAGATAACTCGACACACACTCACCCACACACATACACACATACATACACGCACACAGCACACAACAAGGTGAAGAAGAAGATAAAAAAATCAAAGGCGGCAGTCCATGTTACAAAATGTAACAAAAGGGGAATTAACTGAATGCTGACGATGCCTCCTGGTGAAGTTTCGCACCCTTGGTTCCTCTGTGGACATGTGTTTTCTGTAACCGCCCCATTAAACAGATTAGGATCTTGTCCCACAGCTCGAGCAGTTGTTGATTAAAGTGCCCGGCACAGCAGCGCCCAGCATCCTGGGAGTTCCACGGGCATGCACGTGCTTTCCCATCTGGGTCCGCAGGCACATCAGCATCAGCATTAACCAGCGATTAACAGGCGCACGCTAGGACCCGAGCATTGAAGAGGACACAAGGACACGGTTGGAAGTGTAGGACATGGTAGGAAAGAGAGACGTGAATTAAGGACGCGTTGGGAAACAAGGACATGATATGAAATACGGACATAATACAAGGACGTGTTAGGAAACAAGAACATGAGAGGAAACAACGAACGAAACATAATAGGAAATAGGGATGTGAAACAAGGACAAGATTGTAGGCAAGGACATGATAGGAAACAAATAGAAACTAATCACATACCAGGAAACAATCACATGCTAGTAAACAATTGGGTAACAATAACAAGTTAGGAAAGAAATAGAAAACAATTAAATAATGGAAAACAGTTATTTGATGCGAATCAATTATTTGATAGGAAATCAACAGGAAACAATAGTATGCTAGAAAACAAATAGGAAACAACAATATGAAAGGAAACAATCAGATAATATAGGACATATATAAAACATTCACATGGTAGAATACTATCTCATGATAGGAAAGAAATCGGACATACTCGCATCACAGGAAATAAATACATGATAGGAAACAGATAGAAAATAGAAAACAATCACATGACAGGAAGAAAATAAGAAACAATCACATAATGGGAAATAAATCACATAATAGGGAACAACCAGATAATTATAGGAAGCAATCACAGGATAGGAAGCAAATAGGAAACAATCACTGATAGGCTAGGAAACAAGCATTTACTATGAAACAAGCGCACAGGGGAAACACGTACGTGATTAGAAACAAGTTGAAAAGAATTAAATGATATTAAAGGAATATGAACCAGTCGCGTTACTGGTAACAGTCACACGATAAGAAACAAATAAAGAAAAACTATTTTATGATACGAAACAAGCAAGTAGACAAAAAGACAAATTATTGGAAGCAAATACATGAATGGAAACAAATACATGAATGGAAGCAACTACGAGATAAGCAAATCGAAAACAAACACACTATAGAAAACAAAAGGAAACAACAGCTAATTACATACACAAATAAGACAGGCAACATCTTTAAAGTGGGAGATATAGGTAATGTATGTATGTGTATGTTCAGAAAAATACAGACAGACAGACAGACAGACAGACAGACAGACAGACAGACAGACAGACAGACAGACAGACAGACATGTCTATATACCTACCTATCTATCTGTCTGCCTGCCTGCACCACTTGTTGTTTGACATATAGTGGACATAAGTGAGCTGTCACCTTTCTCAATGATTTGGTTTCCTTTCAAGGGGAATCAATATTACCAAATGATAGATGCTGGCTCGAATCTAATTGCGCATACCACCGATCTGCCCACAGTTGGTATCCCCCTAACACCTATTCCAGAGCGAACTCCATGGAAAGATGAGCATAGACTATCGTTACAAATCCAGACAAAAGTGAGAGGATTATTGACAAGGAAGAACAGAACAGTGTACAGCGCAGAACAGCCACTGTCAGCTTCCTTGATGAAGAATACCCACAGGACCTCTGGATCCGAGTCTACACAGATGGGTCAGCACAAAATGCTGTTCGAAATGGAGGAGCGGGAGTGTACATAGAATACCCAAATAATATTAGGGACACGGTCAGAGTACCAACAGGAAAGTACTGCCATAACTATGATGCTGAAATTGAGGCAATCAAGATAGCAACAGAGAAATTAATAAATATCAGCCATGGTACACAACCTGTGGTGCTATTGACAGATGCAAAATCAGTACTCGAGGCGCTCCTGTCTGGGAAATTGTTAGTACTAAGGACACTACTTTCTGAACTTTCTGTGACGTAAGGTCATCATACAGTGGATACCATCCCACTGTGGAGTACCAGTAAACGAGGGGGTTGAACGGTTAGCTAAGGGAGGAGCAAAAGAATAACAGCCTGATGTGCCCGTTACATACCACCAAAAGAAAAGAATGATTAAATCAGTCAGAAAGCCAACAAAACCTGCTCAAGATGACTGTCACAGTTATGAACAGATCAGAACAAGTCATTATTCTGCGCCTCAGAACAGGACACAATAGATTGATTACACAAACACATGTATACAAAATTCAAGATTGGTGAATCAGCCATGTGCACATGTGGATTGGCGTCGCAGACAACAGATCACATACTCCAAGACTGCCCCAAGTACAACATATGTAGGCAAACCTTCTGGCCTAGAGAGACGACAGTGGAAGATAAACTCTGTGGACCACTGAGTGAACTAAGAAGAAAAGTTAAATTCATACAAGAGACAACATTGCAGTTATAGACATATTTCAAGCGAACGAAAGAAGAAGAAGAAGAAGAAGAAGAAGAAGAAGAAGAAGAAGAAGAAGAAGAAGAAGAAGAAGAAGAAGAAGAAGAAAGAAAGAAAGAAAGAAAGAAGAAGAAGAAGAAGAAGAAGAAGAAGAAGAAGAAGAAGAAGAAGAAGAAGAAGAATCACCATGGACCGAGATCTGTGAAGAGATATAAACGATTACGCCAGCTAGCAGGGCACATGATGATGATGATGATTATGATGATGATGATTATGATGATGGAGATGGTGATGATGATGATGATGATGATGATGATGATGATTATGATGATGATGATGATGATGATGATGATGGAGATGGTGATGATGATGATGATGATGATGATGATGATGATGATGATGATGATGATGATGAATTATAATAATATTCCAGTGTAATTCATTGTTTGATTGATACGATGAATCTTTATAAAAATGTATTTGTCACCCCTTGCGTCAGATGTCATTGACTGTGATTATTGAGTGTGTCAGTCATGTATTGTGTATTCACATGTTGATTTGTCTGTATCAGTCATGTATTATGCATTATTATTGTAGCCACAACAGCCCTGTTAGTAATTTGGCCACCAGAAACTTTATTATAAATTGTGTAACCATAACAGCACTGTTTGTGATTTTGTAACAACCGTTCTATGAGTAATTTAGAAATCACAACCGTAGGTAGTATAGTGATCACAGTCGATCTGTTGTAATTTGGTAACCACAAACGCCTTGTTAGTAATGTAGTCAAAGCAGCTACCTAATTAGTAATTTAGTGGTAGTAGTTGCGCTGTTAGCACTTCAGTCGTCATAGCCGCTGGGTAGTAATTAAAGGGCAATAACCGCTCTCAGTAATTGAGTTATCACAACTGTCTTGTTTATAGTAATCCATTGACCAGGGACGCTCTACTAAGATCAAAGTGTAGATGTATCTGCAGTTGACCTGACCAGGGTGCAGAGACGGTCATCTAAACTGTAATCTCGAATCACTAAATCACTGTCCACTAACACTGCCAGACGGGCCTTGGTGGACCACAATGGGCCGAAAGGCACAACGTGGGACGAAGAGGCCTTCAAAGAAAAGGGGGAAATCATGGGGGGGGGGGGGGAGGAGGGGACGTTATGCTCTCTTTGATAATTTAATAACTAAAATAGCTCTGTAAGTTGTTGTTGTTTATCCATCAAGAATGATGATAACCATTCATTTCATCCAGTGGGGTTGAAGGTATGGAGCCGTGGGTTCTAAGATGGCTGATAAGGCCTATTTTGGCTCGAAATGTTCTTTGATAATGTGGGCAAAGAATGCTCGACGTTTCTGGAGGAGGATCTCCTGCAGTGGTTTTTCTGTCCTGCCTTTTCTTCACAGCTCTTGCAGTCCTGGTTGCCTCACATATGACTGCACCCTTGCGTAATGATGCACGCCACTAATCTCGTTCTCTGGCTGCAGCCTCCCAGGTGTCATGATGAATTCCAAAAGCATTCAGTAAGATTTTCAGAGTGTCTTTAAAGCGTTTCCTCTGACCACCTTGGGAGCGTTTACCACAACGCAGTTCGCTGTAAAAAAATTCGTTTAGGGAGCCTGTGATCTGGCATGCGAGTCAAGTGACCAGCCCAGCGAATCTGATTCTTCACCAGTAGAGCATGGATACTGGGCATGGACGCTCTTTCTAGGACTTCAGTGTCTGGAATCTTGTCTTGCCATTTAATCTTCAGTAGCTTCCTTAGGCAGACTGTGTGGAAGTGGTTTAATTTCCTAGCGTGTCGCTGATAAACAGTCCAGGTTTCACAAGCATATAGCAGTGTGGATAATACAACTAACTGCTTTGTAGACTTTTAGCTTTGTTTGCAGGCTTATTCCAGTTCTGTCCCATACATTCTTGTACAGTCTGCCAAAGGCCGCACTGGCCTTGGAGATTCTTGCATTCACTTCGTCATCAATTGTGGCAGCTTGTGACACAGTGCTGCCAAGATAGGTAATTTTGTCCACAACACTTAGTCTATGATCATTCACTTTGATATTCGGCACAGTGTGATTATTCCCTGGACCTGGCTGGTACATAACTACAGTCTTCTTCAAGTTGATATTGAGCCCAAAGTTGGCACAGGCATGTGAGAAAGCTGAAACATTATGTTGCATGTCCGCCTCTGAGCTCTGTAAGTAATTAAGTGATCACAGCCGCGCTATAGTAATTCAATGATCATATCCGCTTTAAGTAATTCAGTTACCACAACAGCCGCGTTAGCCTGTGTTTAGAAAGACAGATAAGACCACAAAAAGATTGTACTGCGTATGGAGTGCACAGAATGCAAATACAGAAAACAGCTTTCCATCAAGCACTTCGAGTTGGCAGGCGATCAGAAGAGAAAGGGCCAGATGATCATGTTCTAGGGTGCATAAGAGCCACTACTGCCATACAAAATAAAACGTGTGTCAGTTCTAAACAAAAGCAAAGAATGTTAGTAATTTATTATAAACCAGTACCACTCTTCATTTTCTGAAATGCGGCTTTTGCCTGTCCTATTCTGCTCCTAATCTCTGCTGTACATATAACATCAGATGGAAGATGTACAACAGAGATTAGGAGCAGAATAGGGCAGGCAAAAGCCGCATTTCAGAAAATGAAGAGTATCTTATGCAATAAGTCGCTATCACTGAATGTAAGAAAGAGAGTGCTGAAATGCTATGTAGAACCAGTTTTGCTGTATGGCAGTGAATCTTGGAATGTAAATGAACAAATTAAGAAGAAATTAGAAGCAACAGAGATGTTGTTCCTGAGACGAATGTTGCGAATTCCTTGGACTGCCAGAGTAACTAACGACGACTGCCTGAAACAGGCTAATAAAACAACATTATATACAACAATAAGACAGAGACAAACATCTTTCTTCGGTCACGTGATGAGAAGAGAGGCATTGGAGAACATCGTAACAACTGGAAAGATCGAGGGGAAGAGAAGCAGAGGCAGACTAAGAGAAATGATGCTGGATGGACTGAGACGGTGGCATGGAGGAATATCAGCAGCAGAGTTGATCCAGAAAACCAAAGACCGAGATATGTGGAGAGCCATGAACGCCTACGCCAGCCAGCACGGCACTTGATGATGATGACTCTGTTATTAATTTTAGTCATTGACCACAACCCACTATTGGCAACGCCGACTATATTCATGTTTGAGCTCATCAGTAGTGCTTAACCTTGACTGGATCCGGGATCAAGCCCGGATCACTGGCGTGTGACGTAGGTACGTAATTACTAAACCTACGCGGCATACGCTAGACGCGACCAAATTATCACACTAGAATATCACAACGTCATCAATCGTAGACTATAGCTCAAAATTTGGCCGATCGCCGGGATTGACATCCGTCAATCGATGTGGCCCCGAATGATCAGGTCTTCTCGACTGGCAAGGCACACCAGGCCGCCTAAAGTCCAGCTAGTAATAATCAGATTTATTTATTTGTTTTTTTGTGTTTTTCCACCGGAATTTAAGATTTAAACATAGAGCACAACCCACTATTGGCAACGCTGATCATATTCGAAACTCGAGTCTAGTGCTTCCAAATTGACGTGGACAAGGCCTTAGGTTCGTATCGGAATATAATCGGCTTTGCCAGTAGTGGGTTGTGCTCAATGTTTCAATCTAAACCCTGGGGGGAAAAGCCCAAATAAATCAGTAATTTTAGTGACAACAAATGTGAGTGATTTATTGACCACTTCCGCTCTGTTAGTAATTTACTAGCATAATCTCCCTGTTAGTACTTTAGCAACTCCACCCCCTGTTAAAAAATATCGTAGCATAAGAAACTTTATTTTTAAATAGAGTTAAGGCGAGCAAACACTCCCATCGTCATGCGGATGTCCTACCCTTATCTGTGTGAGCGGAAGTAGGGACTACATCAGCAGAAACTTCCACCCACATACCTATTTCATGCGTAACTGGTGAGCTGGTTTCACTTGGTAGTCACATTCAATTAATCTGTTTCATATCTCCTGCTCCTTGAACTGTCTTGTGTTCATGTCTTTGTCTTCCCTCGCATTCCCACGAGAGAGCTCAGATTTCTTTGTGTAAATGTGTGTGCTTGACAGTATTTTTGTGTGTAGAAGAAGTCCCAGCTTCCACGTTATTTAATACAAGACTCACAGTTTTATACATATCTCGAGCGGATTCTTCTTTTCTTCTACTGCTTTTGTTTCAGTAAGGAGTATTGTCGTATGCCATGAGGTTCCTGGCCTTATGATTTATGTTTGTTTGTTTTGTTGTTGTTGTTGTTGTTTTTTTTTTTTTTGGGGGGGGGGGGGGGGGGAAGGGGGGGATGTCTGATTCTATGTTTTGTCTGATTACATTGTCTGATTTCATGCTTTGCATTCATTCTTTATCCTCCTCCAAGTCTTGAATGGTGACATGTTTTGAATGATTACAATCTAAGACATGTCATGCTTTGTCTGCCACTTTTTTCATTATGTTGTCGTATTTATCTCCATACCTTGACTTTAAGCGCGAAATCTCTAACGGAAACTTTACCGTGGAGTCTGTTCACAATGAAATACCTTAAACTAAGCCTGAAACATTAAATTGTTTAATCCTAGCCAGTCCACATGTTCTGTGTTGAATAATGACCTGTTTACATCTTAATATACTCTCCACAGATGTGAAGTTCCCATACCAGTTGTGCACACCCCAGTGGTTTCTGAGATTGGAGATGGGAAGGATAGCTCCGCAACAAAATCCCCGTGGGGGTGGTAATTTAATTCTGGGTTTAGCTTTTAATGACAGTTTAACTTTTAATGTAAGTATCTTTTAATGTAATTTTAACTTTTTATGTAAGTTTAACTTTTAATGTAAGTGCAGCTTTGATTGTAAGCCTAACTTTTAATGACAGTTCAACTTTTAATGTAAGTATCTTTTAATGTAAGTTCAACTTTTAATGTAAGTTTCACTTTTAATGTAAGTGTAGCTTTGATTGTAAGTGTAACTTTTAATGACAGTTTAACTTTTAATGTACATTTACCATTTAATGTAAGCTTAACTTTTAATGTAAGTGTAACTTTTAATGACAATTTAACTTTTAATGTAAATTTAACTTTTAATCTAAGTTTAACTTTTAATATCAGTTTAACTTTTAATGTCAGTTTAACTTTTAATGTCAGTTTAACTTTTAATGTCAGTTTAACTTTTAATGTCAGTTTAACTTTTAATGTCAGTTTAACTTTTAAAATACAATCTGAATTCTTACAGTGTTTTATCATAGTGCAATATCATGTTTTCCTAAAGACTTAGTATCTTGGTATTGAGAGAGATGGGTTGGGAGAAACTGTTATTTAGATAAGTATAAAAGTTGCAGACAGCATTGAGAAAGCACGCCGACATTTGAATGAACAGACCACACGAATGCTCTGTACAGTGTGTACTGACGCTACACAAACTAAGTAAAGAGACGGCAATTCGAGTACATCCCCTCTCCCGACTAGGTTATAGATAGGTCGTTCCACGCTCACTAATGAAGATATTTGAAACGACGCCAGCTCACTCTAGAAAATTAATGTTAAGATAAGGAAATGCAGAGCACTTAGTGAGATACAGGACGGAATGATAACGAGATAGCTGACAAGAGACGATAGCATTGGTTACCCATGCAACAAGTGTTGTTTCTGCTGACTTTGTGGGAGATCTGACACTTCAGGCCTACAGGTCGTGATGGTGGAGGGGGAGGGGCGTTGAGAGAAAACAAAGGGGGGGGGGGGAGGTGACTGAATGGCAGATATAACATCCGTTGATGTGGCACGAGGAAGACTTCGTTGGGGCAGACAAGCTGAACAGGGACATTGCATAGCAGGATGGACATTCATGTATATGTGTCTGACTAAAGACAAACACACACGCACACACTTACAAACACACACATAACCCACCCACACATACACACTCACAGAGTCAAGGGGGCTGCGTGGTCTCGAGGTATGGTGTCCGCCTCGATTGCTGGGTCGGGTTCAAGCCCCGGTGAGGGCCGGGATTTTTTCACGTGGACTTCTAGTAATAAAATTTCCCCTGGTCTCTGAGTAGTGAGATAAGACGCCCGTGTGTATTGTTGCCCACGTAAAATATCCCTTAGCAGTTGGAAATCGAAAAAGAGTAGCCTAACGGTGCTGCGCGGGCAAAATTTAGAGTTAAAATTCTACCCAAAGTATTTCAGGACCCTCGTCGGTGCCACGGAGTTCGTACATTGAGCTGAGTTTCTCCAGATTCATGTTTGAGTTTAGAAGGTGAAGGAGCACTTAGGGGCTACACCAATGTGCCGTGATGTTGATCCATCGAATAAACTAAACTAAACTAAACACAGAGTCAGTTGAATTCAATCTTCATATTCTTGTGCAGACACACCCTATATCACCTAAGATTGTTTAAGACCCATAAGATTGTTTAATGACCCAATCAGACTAGATATTTTGGGTCGTGTCTAGGCAGTTCCCAGGGCTTTGTCGGCTGCAGTATTTTTGCAGCTACTTTAAACCACAAGTTTGAGTTGAGTGTTTGACGAGGACAAATTTTGCACGAATAGCCCAAGGTAAGATACGACATATCCTCATACCAGAAGTGCACCTTTCATGGCATCACAGCTGCAAGGAACCGTCTGAATTAAGCTATAAAAATAAATTGGAGAACACAAGAAGATTGCAGACCAGAGCATTATAGAACCAGCAGACCAGACAGAAACCAACAGATCAGTGTCTTGAGACTCAGAATAGGACACAGTGAACCCGGAAAACATTTTCATTCAATGAGCCACATTGACTAATACCTGCGACTGTGGAGCACCAAATAAAACTACAGACAATATCCTGCAGGACTGCGCCTAATTTTCCAGAGAATGTCAATCTGACGCACAGATCTAGCCTTACACGTCACATTGTCGGAGACTGACGAAGACCTAAAGCGTACCACCTTGTCCATGATCCATGGCGGAACACGAGCATATCAAACGTTGGTCGCAGAAGAAGAGATTCTTTTGCTATTCTTTTCATCTCCTGTGTTATTTTCGTTTCAGGTTATTGAATTCTGGTTCCTTAACGGTTTAAAGGCGAGAGAATCGACTTCACTGCACCGGGTTTAACCTCATTAGCTTGGTTTCTATTAGATAAACTGCACTGTCTGTCGAGAGCATCGCATTTCTGCCACAGACTCCGGAGTTCCAAAGATGACACCCATAATTTTCTGGAAAGAATGCACCCGTGGTCCGAATGACGCTGTCCCAAAGTGACTCACATGTTGGTTCCCCACTGTTACTGTGAGCTACGAGGTACACACCTTTTACCTTAGAAGTCGGAGAGGGTTCGCCTGATGGCGAGAGCACTAGGAAGGATAATCCTGACGCAAAATCAGTTCTGTGCCCTTACTAGTAGTAACACGTACGTGGACTACCTTCTAGTTCAAAGATAGCCAAAAATAATAAGAAGAAGAACTACATCTTTGATCCAATTTTCACGTACCTGTATAATGAAGTATTATTTTCCGATAATTTTTTAGTTAGTTGTATAATAGTATCCCGCTAATCTATAGGTTAGTGTCACAGAATCAGCCCCTCGAGTCTGCAGAATAACATTCATGCAGTAATTTCCGCTGTATGGCAAGGGAGGGATAATACTGATATTACCTGGTGATTAGTAATAAACCATATTTATATTTATGTGCATATATTATGCAAAGTAGGACATCAAGGGGATAGATACACAGTAGGAAACTATGGTTTAGGAGAGAGAAATGAAAGAGGATACAGACTCGTAGAGTGGGCAAAAGAACAGGAAATGATTGTAGGAAACACCTGGTTTAAGCAACACCCTAGAAGATTATGGACATGGAGGAGTCCTGATAGCAGGATTGGATTAGAAACCAGACTGACTACATTCTCATTAGCAGAAGATTTAGAAACGCGCTAACAGTTGCAAAAACAGTTCCCAGTGCTGATTGTTATAGTGACCACAGATTACTCACAGGAACATTGAGGATAAAGTTGAAGAAAGTCAAGTATATAACAGGAAACACTAAATATGATTTGTGTACATTGAGTAATGACAAGGAAATACAAAACAAATTCAACATAGAAGTACAGAACAGATTTGAAATTTTGTCTGATCTAGAGATCCTATTCCAGGATGTGGATGATCAATGGGAAACGGTGAAGAATTCAATCAATGTGGCTGCAGAAACAACTATTCCAAAATTAAAGAAGGTGGGTCGTAAGAAATGGATGACTGAAGAAATTTTACACCTCATGGAAACAAGAAGACTCAACAAAAATAATTCTGTCAAATATGAAGAAATTCACAGACAATTCGGAATATTATGTAAGGAGGCAAAAGAAGCATGGCTTGAAGAAAAGTGCTTAGAAATTGAAAACCAACACAACAGTCAAAATACCAAATTAGTGCACAAAAGAATTCAGGAACTTACTAATAAAAGAACAAGTACATCAACAGGGTGTCCAAAAACTGAAGATGGCAAAATCATAATAGAAAAAGACCAGATTCTACATGTATGGACAGATTATGTGAAACACCTTTATGATGATATCAGAGACGAACAGTATGATATTAGATGTAATAATGAAGGACCGCCAATTTTGGAGATGGAGGTTCGAAATGTTCTTAAGCATATGAAAGCTGGCAAGGCCCCCGGTGCAGATAACATCACAACAGAAATGGTTAAAGCTTTAGAAGAATTTGGACTAGAGCAAGTCACCAGACTGCTAAACACATTATATGATACTGGAGATATACCTCATGAATTATGTAACTCTGTATTTATTGCAATCCCAAAGAAATCAGGAACCTTGGAATGTGATCAACATAGAACAATTCGTATAATGAGTCACATCACAAAGATTTTGCTAAGAATTATCATGCAAAGAGTGAGGAAGAAGATACAACCTGAAATAGGCGAAGAACAATGCGGGTTTGTAGAAGGAAAGGGTACAGTAAATGCTGTGTATATGCTGCGAACAGTTATTGAACGTGCTATAGAAGTAAACAAGGATATACATCTTTGCTTTATTGACTATACAAAGGCTTTTGATAGAGTTAGACATGTCAGCATGGTGGATATGCTTGCAGATCTACAAATTGATGGGAAAGACATTAGACTTATAAAAAACATATATTGGAAACAACAAGCTGCAATAAGGATTGATAATGAAGTGGGACAGTATCAGCCAATTAAGAGAGGTGTTAAGCAGGGATGTGTGATGTCTCCAGATCTTTTTTCCCTATACAGTGAAAATATTTTCAGAAATGTAGAGGATATAAATGGAATCAGCATTGGAGGACGAAACATCAATAACATTAGATATGCAGATGATATAGTATTAATTGCAGACAATGCGCAGGACCTGCAACAATTAGTAGATGCGGTTGTTGTACACAGTGAGCAACTGGGGTTAGAATTAAATTGTAAAAAGACTCAGGTTATGGTCGTCACTAGGAAGAAAGAAGTGCCACAATGTAATATACAAGTGAATGGAAATATTCTTCAACAAGTGAATCGGTACAATTATCTTGGAACAGTCATAACATCTGATGGGAGATGCCTTGAAGAGATTAAAACAAGAATCGCCATGGCGAAAGTAGCCTTTAGCAAGATGAAAAACATTCTGACCAATAAAAAGATAAATTGAAACGAGAAAAAGAGTGTTGAGGGGATACATAGAGCCTGTTCTTTTGTATGGATGTGAAACTTGGACAATGAGCAGTCAAGCTGAAAAGCATCTGATGGCTGCAGAAATGTGGTTTCTGAGGAAAATGCAAAGAATACCATGGACAGACAGAAAAACCAATGACCAAGTACTACAGGAGACAAATGAACATCGTAAACTGATTAGAGAAATTAGACGTAGACAGTCAAAATTTTTTGGACATGTTATGAGAAGAAATGGATTGGAGAACTTGGTGACAACTGGCAAGATCGAAGGGAACAGACCAAGAGGAAGACCGAGAGGAAAATACCTGGATGGCTTGGCCACATGGCATGGACGAGACAGGAACACTGAGCTGATTGATTGATATATTATAATTATTAAATTGATATATACCTATCTTGTACTAGTATGTCTTTCTTTCTACAAGAGTCCTTCTTGCAGAAGTAGATAATCTCCGTTGTACTCTCTGACACTGGCGTTGACTGAACGATGTATGCGTGACGTAAAGGTTGTACGCTAGGTTACTAACCATCATCAATTGCTAATTATTGATGGAAGAGAACAGATGCACCGTGTTATATAAGAAATCCTAGAAAATCCTTTCTCTAGAAGACTGACCAGTTTCCATTTTGGGAGGTTAATTCTCTTAGCAACGAAATCATATAATCTATCATCCAAAGTGGTTCATTCATTCATTCAGTAGCATGTCCTTTGCAGAACCTCGCTCCCATAACAACCTTCCGGAAAACCTCTCGATCATAAGCAAGATGTCCCGCGTCCGATACACCCATCTGGAGATCATCCGCCACATCCTGCACCCATCTTCTCTTTGGCTTTCCTCTTCCTCTCTTCCCAGGCATATATCCCTCCATTATTGTTCTCTCAAAACTTTCGTAACGTTTCACGTGACCAAAAGATTTCAATTTTCTTTGTGTTATCATCTTTAATCGCCAACCTTCTTCAATATTCAACTCTTGAAGTATGGATGCATTTGTTCTTTTCTTTACCCAAGATATTCTTAGAACTTGTCTATAACATTTATATTCAAAGGCATTTATGCGCTGTTCAGCTTGTTTAGTAAGTGTGCAGGTCTCACAGGCCCTAAGTGGTTAGCCAGATCTAAAATCCTTTCGCCTGTGAATCAACGAATACATTAAAGTGCTGTCATTTTATTTCTGCCCTGATAGATCAACCGTCAGTTAGGCCGGATGGAAAAATGGCTAAAAGTCTTTCAACATTATGTTCTATTAGGTTTCTTTGGCTCTTTCGGATCCTAAAGCTTGTAAGAGGTAGAGTATCGCAAGAACTCACTTGAAATTTAATTCTACGGGCGAATAGAAATCTATTGACTCCTTTCTCTAGGAATTTAGTGAAATTCATCTTCTTATCACCATGTGGCGTGCCGTAAGCCGGAGCTTTCTATATACTCTGTTCCATTGGGGTGTTTTTTTGGCCGCATATCCTTTACAGGACATCGCTGTCAACATCAGCATCTTTAAGTTTGTGTTTACTTTGATATATATTGTCCTTATTCTGGTTATCATACTATGAAGACTGATTCTGAGAAGAGGATTAATTAGTATCAGTATCACTATAGATTCTATCTGCATTCCTATCGAAGGCCAATGGTTCTTTGTCTTGGATCATTCTGGAAAAAACTATCTTTTGTCAGGAGGAATGGGGTCTGGTTGTAGCAGATCGTCTTTTTATCTGTTCTTTGAGATCTGCAGAAGATATTGAGTTGGATATGCGTGGATAATGAGTGGTGAGGATGAACGTCTGGGTAAGGCTGAAAATACTCACCAGAATCTCCTTTTGTCTATTGCAGGATCCCACTTTTTCGACACCTACGTTATTCAAAATTATTCAACGGTATAAATTGTTAATGTGAGCAGTGGACGGGAATTGTCTGAATCCTCAGAGTAAAACAAGGAAAAATTGTTGTGCGGAAGTGAAAAGATCTTATCTTCATCTGTAGACGTGCATACCGTCATTTCAAGCGAGTGGAGACCTACATGGTGACTCTAATTTTCAGTTACTTCGGAGTTCAAACACCTACAAACATTCACTTACATTATTGAACTTGATCAACCTCCGACTTATGACATCCACATACAGACAACATCAATTTTAAATCAGACATATTCTTCTCACGGACCATTTCACTTATTGTCTTCACAGTTCTTCCCACATTCGTATAGTTATTCTTAATTAAAACTGTATCGTTATAATTTTAACATCTCTCTTGTTGATTCACTGAACGAGTGGGAACTAGTGTCGTGAGTAATCTATCGTAAGTCTGATTCTGATCTTGATTTATGTGTTTGTATAAACTATATTCCTGTTCTACACTTCTCTAATCAATGTGCAGCATTCCCCTAGGCGTTGACATTACGTTATCGCTTGTTTGAGAGTGTGAAGACTAGATTAGGAAAACTAACTTTCAGTCTATTTTCTAAAATAGTCAACTATCCAGGAGTAGATCATAGGATCTCTTGGGGTTCTATGACAGTTAGCCATATGGGATAAACCCCGTGGCAATGAATTCGATCCTCTCGACTTTTAAGACTGTTTTTTTTTTTTTATAAATAATAATAATTCTACATTGTAGACGGCCGTCGTTTTGTTGTTATTCTGCTAAGGGAAATAACCAGAAAATACAATTAAAAACCATAAGATTCCAGACAAGTTCAGAGTTTTTCTGCGCTCGACACCATGACGTTTAAGATTAAGAAAGACTGCGTGTTTTGGGGATTCATTAGACATGATGATTTGTTGTAAACAATCTGTCTCTGCTTCTCATTTTCTTTCTGTTCATCTTTCTCTTCACCCTCCTCCTCATCCCCTCCTTTACTCCCTCCTCCTTCTCTCATCCTTCACCACCTTATACTTCTTATTCTTCTTGTCCATTCTGCTTTGTTTCTTCTTCTTCTTCTTCTTCTTCTTCTTCTTCTTCTTCTTCTTCTTCTTCTTCTTCTTCTTCTTCTTCTTCTTCTTCTTCAAGTGCTTGATCTGAAGCAGATACTTGCGACCACGACTCCCCAATCCTCTCTGTCATCTCATGTTTTAACAAAGCTGCAAATGATGACGTGGTGTTATTTTCTTTGGGGGGAACCCTTTTACACGCTTTCAGTATATTGCATATATTGTGCTAACCCCCAATTTTATAGGCCCATCGTCCTTTATGGGCGATATGGTCAATATTAAGCCATCCCATTTTAGCTCACATTCCAGAACACCTCTCGGTACTCATGTAAGGCCGGATCGCCCTTTTTGTCAGTTTAATACATTCTCATCTATGGGGTTTCAATCAATGGCTACCATGACTCACCAATCCGCCTCTATGGAGATTCAACCACTGGCGACCACTACTTACCAATCCTCATTTATGGGGATTCAACCTCTGACGACCATGTCTCACAAATCCTCTCTGTCCCCTGAAGTTGTAACGAAGCTACTGTTGCTTATGTTATTATCTTTTTTTTAATTTTTAATTTTTAATTAAATTTTTTTTTTTTGGGGGGGGGGGGGGGGGGGTTGGGGGGGAGGGATCCCTTTATACCATGAGTGATAACCACTGCGCCACAGCGGCTCCCTAACATTTGTTACGCAGCTGGTTAAGCTATCCCACCCCTAGAAAAGATAACCTTGAATTGAGGTGTGCCAGGCAGTCGAAGAAGTGGAGTGTACCGAGCCGTCGAAGAAGTGGAGTGTACCGAGCCGTCGAAGAAGTGGAGTGTTCAGAGCAGTCGAAGAAGTGGAGTGTTCAGAGCAGTCGAAGAAGTGGAGTGTTCAGAGCAGTCGAAGAAGTGGAGTGTTTAGAGCAGTCGAAGAAGAGGACGAACACAACGCAGATTAGTTCAAAATATGACAGATAATTTGCATAATTTACACTTAAAAGCAACAGAGTCAGGACTTGTGGCTTACTATAGAGATAAATTTCGACGAATTGTTAGAGAGTGAAATTGTGCACATGACAGGCTTATGGATGAATGAAAAAAATCAATACGTATATAGTTTTCTAGTATTAGATTCTTTCATAAGTTCTCTATTAACTGATACTTTCATTAATTCCTTAACATAGGTATTTTCTTTAGCCTCTCTCTCTCTCTCTCTCTCTCTCTCTCTCTCTCTCTCTCTCTCTATATATATATATATATATATATATATATATATATATATATATATATATATATATATATATATATATATATATATATATATATACATACACACACACACTAGCTGACCCGGCCCGGCTTCGCCCAGACCCTGGTGGGGAGCATCTCATTTAATTCATATAAGTAGTCATATAAGCTCCCGTTCCCGTTCCCGACTATCTACTGTCTGTCTGTCTGTCTGTCTATTATTAGAAAGAGCACTTGAAAGATCTTTACATCTTCCCCCAACAATTAACTTGGGTAAATGGAGCGTCTCATTTAATTCATATTCGGCCCCTGCTCCCGTTCCCGTTCACAAAAAAGACGACCCCGCCCGGCTTCGCCCAGTCCCTGGTGGGGAGCATATCATTTAATTCATATTCGGCGGAGGGAGGAGCAGGAGGGAGGAGGAGACAGGAGGAAAAGGGAGGAGTAGGAGGGAGGAGGAGGGATTAGGAGGAGGGAAGAGGGGAGGGAGGAGGAGGGAGGAGGAGGTAGGAGGAGGGAGGAGGAGGAAGAGGGAGGAGGAGGAGAGAGGATGAGGAGGGAGGAAGAGGGAGAAGGAGGAGGGAGGAGGAGGGGGAGGAGGAGGGAGGAGGATGAGCGAGGATGAGGAGGGAGGAGGAGGGGAAGGAGGAGAGAGGAGGAAGAGGGAGAAGGAGGGAGAAGGAGGAGAAGGAAGAGGGAGGAGGAGGGAGAATGAGGGAGGAGGAGAAGGGAGAAGAAAGAGGGAGGAGAAGGAGGAGGGAGGAGGAGGAGGGAGGAGGAGAGGGAGGAGGAGGAGGAAGAGGGAGGAGGGAGGAGGAGGAGAGAGGCGGAGGAGGGAGGCGGAGGAGGGAGGAGGCGGAGGGAGGCGGCGGAGGGAGAAGGAGGAAGAAGGAGGAGGGAGGAGGAAGAGGGAGAAGGAGGAGGGAGGAGGAGGAGGAGGAAGGTGGAGGGAGGAGGAGGAGGGCGGAGGAGAAGGGAGGAGGGAGGAGGTAGAGGTAGGAGGAGGAGGGAGAAGGAGGAGGAGAGAGGAGG
>JACEFZ010020844.1:0-27973 GCA_014155875.1 Cepaea nemoralis
GTTCTAATTAATAGGTTTGTTTTCTAATTAATTAGGCAAGTAACCCATTTCATGACTGGATTCTAATTATGTAGGCAAGTAACCCACTCCATGACTTGGTTCTAACTAGGTAGGCATGCAACCACGTCTTTTTAAGTGCTCCTGTGTTGTATAAACAGTGACTGCAAGACTCGGGTGTTGTTTATCCTTGATCATTACAGGACCACAACCTCTAGTCTGAGAATGGAGGTTGAGGCGGTTACTTCAGATTTCAGCTGGTTGGAGAACAAACTGTATATGCATATCTTGATTGTGACTGATTCACAAAGCATGCTGACAAAGGAGGTTACGACTGGCATGCTTCGTGCTGAATGGTATGCATCGATTCAGAGGTCGCGGGTTGTGAGCATTCTTTGGGTCGTTTCTCCAGGGCCCTCTGGTGTGGTTTTAAATGAACAGGCAGACAGATTGGCTGGTGCCGCATCATTGACGGGATGAGTTGATGTAATGTAAGGTAGATGTGAAGGCCCTCTGGAAGCACATATATAATGCAGAGGAACAGATAGACTATCATGGTCTGGAGGGAATGCGGTAGCAAGGGGTGGTCAGAGGATCTGGTAGACAGTCGTCACTCAGAGGTAAAGTAAGACGGAGATATAATCACATTGCCATATGACGAGCACGCCAAAAGAAGATACAGGAAAAAGGAAGAAAGGGATTTTGCAAAAGGATGCACTAAAGTGGACGATGCACTGGAAAACCAAGGGAGACACGAGACGTCATAGGACAACAAAGAGTCAGACGTTGTGAGGCTGTATTACTAAGCGGTTGTGTTTTCTAAAGTCTGTGTCAAGTGGATATCTGGATGCAATGATTACGAGGATCTGCAAGTAAACAATAGGACGAAGAATTGGTTGACAAGAAGCCGTCAATGGAAGGACTGGGAGTAGACAACCTAGGCGAATTCTGAACGACGGAACTGTGAAATGGAAAACCAGGCTTCAAGGTGAACAGGATAGAATAGGGAGGTTATTCGTAGATAGTAAATAGACACCGACCCTGTGTCAAGGGCAGTCTATATTCTAGAAGAGCTGAATCCTATTATTTCTACAACGCATAATTAAATGTGTAAAAAACGTTCACTGGATTGCGTGAGTTTATTTCATATTTTCCAAAGTTCAGGTGAGAACTTTTAATGTTCTAATTTAACGAGTTTGGAAACCTTGATTGTGAAATCCATGTTGAGTTATTACCGGATTTACGTCGAGGCAAAGTGGGGACTCTTACCGGACATTGATTTAATAATTGTCAACATGATTCCCGCCAGATTGCATCCAGCCGAGAAAAGTGCACATTGTAAAGTATAAATTGCACGCCATTATTCACTAGAACACACGGTGCAACACTGAAAACAAGAACGCGCAAAAGCTCCACGTCAAAAGTTGAAGATGTCGGAAACCAGCAGGATCGAGAAGATAATATAATTTATGCCCACACAAGGTAAAGTGATTTAGTAGTGACATATTAATATAAATATTCAGTAGTCGACACAACAAGTACGTGTCTGAATCTGCGCCGACGTATACATATTACGTACAGAATCAAGAATAGCTACAACTGATTTCGTTGCTTGCACAGGCACTTGCGCATCGGAAACATACACGCGCATTGTTGCACGAATTTAAACAAACTGGGCATAGCAACACTGCTTTTGAGAACAAGCAGTATGGAACGATATATTATATGTAATTAGAAATTGCCTCAATAACACTGTTATTGGAAAATGTCCAGAGTTAACTACTACAACTATGTGTAAGAAAAGAAATTGGTTGTTATAGACAGATTGTAAACAAACAAGTAGAGTACATACTCAATATAGTTAATACATATAGTGATATTTGGCCTTACTAGAACACTGCGCTGTCGGTACACACGAGTGGACAATTAGTAGCAACATCTATAGAATATAGAATACTAGTATTACTGAACGCATGGAAAAGTATCGGTTACTAGGAGGAGTTTTATCCGATAGCGTTGTTGCATCTTGGATTCCAACATAGTCAGTAAGACATTATTCGAACATAATACGAAACAACACCACCTTCATCACAACATACACCACGCTACTGGATCTGACCTAGACAATACAGAACCTTAACTCACAGTAGCGATCAACTTACACAATTATGTTACGCGTTGTAACGTGGTCGGTGATTCTCTGCAACACAGCAGTAATCAAGGCAGTCACGGACGTTCTTCATTGATTTAATATAACGTCATTAAGGACTTAAGAACACCAAAAACATTTGTGAAGGACATTACAACAACACCGACAAATCATTCAACTACCTACGCTTATCAAGGAAATCAGGACGTCACATACACTATCGTACAACAGGACATATTTGTATCGAAACCTACACTACTGGACAGCATACATGGCTGAAGATCTACGAATATACTCCACCACCGAGCAAGTCGACTCCATAAATCAGTGACGAGCGCCAAGTAATTACACTATCGTTACAGACAAGAACAACGTTCAATCGCTGCTTCAATCTTCAGTCACGCGTCATTAGTTTTCTATAGTTGTTGACTGTCTAGTGTTATATATTCTTTATACTGAATATATTTTTAATACTATTTTCTGTCGTTTACATAAAATAACAGTTAGGATAATTTTATAGCATTAAGTTGCCAAACTTCTTTTGTTCGAACTACATTGTTTTTGAGTTGAGATTTTGAACATTGTCTGCAACATTTACATTTGTACTTGTCTATAATATTATTGTCTATTGTATACTATATTTTCTACGCTCTTGGATATCGTCGAACCCTTTGCACTCCTCTATCCTATTTCAGCTAGAGTAGTGATAATTAAAATAGGACAACATGTCGACACTTGAAGACTTCATGAAGATGGGTGAGAAGTCTGGTTTGACTGGGACTGACCTCAGGAATTGGGCAAAGCAAGAATTGAAAGATTATCAGAAACCACAACGCGAGGAAAGAGCCGAAATGTTAGCAGCAGTAAAAGAAGCGAAACAACTTCAAGCTACGCGGGAACGAGAGGAACGACAAGAGAGGTTGGCTTTTGAGAAGTAACTGAAGGAAAAGGAGATGGCTTTGGAACGTGAGAAAATAGCGGCTGAAAAAGAGAAACTAACAGTGGAAAAAGAGATTAAGGAAAAACAAATAGCCGCAGAGGCAGAAATGAAGGCAAAAGAAATAGCCGCAGAGGCAGACATGAAGGCAAAACAAATAGCCGCAGAGGCAGAAGTGAAGGCAAAACAAATAGCCTCAGAGGCAGAAATGAAGGAAAAACAACTGGCATTTGAAAAAGAAAGACTTGCGACATAGACACTCTGGAAAGACAAGGAGGTAGAGGGGATTTTAAAGGTCAAGGCAATGGAAATGGACCGTGAAGCTGAGATTGAACGAGAGAAAATACAAGCTAACAATAATGATCCAGTCAAGAAGTATCAAGGGCTATTTCGCAACTTCCAGCAAGGTGATTCGGTAAGTTCTTGGATTACTAATTTCGAGGTGTTGGTAAAATTCTATAAAATTCCCGAGCAGGACATACCAATTCTATTTCATAGACATCTCGCGTTGGAGCCTTTAAAGGTAATTGAATTGATGCCTGAGAACTTGCGTACCAACTACAAGTATATGCGAGATCGTGTTCTTGCACATTTCAGTTTAGACGAATCTGGTCTAGGTACAAAGTTTAAAACGCTTACTCCTAAATCTAACCAAACCTTCCTTGACTTTGTTTCTGAATTATCGTCATGTTTTGATAAATGGATTAAGGCAGCTGATATTGGGTCTGATTTCGATAAAATTCGAGATCTAATAAAAAGAGATAGACTTCTGTCTGCAGTACCAGAATCTATGTCTGTATTTCTGGTTGAGAATAAATGTAAATCACTTAGTGAGATGGAAGCAAAAGGTGAATCATATTTTAATGCACAACGTGACATATTTGCCAATTGTGCGCAACCAGAACTTGTCATAGGAGCAAGCGCTAGATTCCAGAAAAGCAATGGTAGTTTTTAAAATTTAATAGTAGGAATAGAAGTGGTCCATACCAGTACTCCAATAAAGAGGGAGACAGACCTAGAAAAGGTCACTTCACACTGTGTCAGTACTGCAAACTGTCTCATGGACCTCTTGAGATGTGTGATCAACACCGAGGGTATCCAGCTTACTTGAGAGACATCACAGCCAAGAAAAGAAGTAAGTATGACTCCTACAAGAGGGGTATTAAATGTTTTGCTTGTAGAGCATATGGGCATACCAGTAGGTCATGTCCCATGAAAAATACCCGGAAAGAGGCAAGTACAGCTTATGTGTTGTCCAGTAGTGGCGATTCAGATGATTTAGAGGACACACACGCATCGACTATAGAGTCATACAACAACAGAACAGGTAAGGAAAGTCATGATGAAACTAACAACATGTTTTAGAGACACAGGATCTGATATTACGGGTGTTTGTCAGCAACCGATGCGTCAGGCATCACAGGATCAACTTCTCCCGTACCACACAAAAATATTGCAAGTCGTACGAGAGGTATGGATGATGCATTTATTGTCACTGGCTCTTTAACAATAGATTACTGCACAAAAACGGTCGCTATTAAATCACACATAAAGACACAGAATTCCCTATCCAGTCATATCCTATCCCTACAGCTAACTCTATCTACTTGGCTAAGGAAACGCGCATCGACACTAATCGATGCGCTCACTATGAAAGTCAGTCCCCGTCTGACTATTCTACTCGCGTGGCTACACAGCCCGCGGAAGGACCTCGTGCGTCCTTCGGCTTTTTGCGTGCTGCAACACTCAGCACGCTTAGAGTAGCCGTTTACTCTTGAGTGGTATTCCACTTCTCCGTGGCTATCACGTAGGCGTGATTCTGCCGTGACCAGAGTGCTTACTCTCTGTGGCTGACATCTCCGTGTCTCATGAGAGAACTAGTTAATAGTTCCCCTCCCTATCACCTACCCTGCCCTCATGTAGGGGCACTGGGTTACCTCGAATCTACTTGAGGTAGACCACTCATTCAGGGTGGTCTTCTATCTTGAGGTAGACCACTCCTTCAGGGTGGTCTTCTATACTTCAGTCTTTGACACACACCCTCCCCTACTGTGTTGCGTTACAAACTTTGACTCATGGTTGTGACGCAAGAGGTTTCTAAAAAATTAGTGTCTCTAATTTTTGTCAAAGACTATTGATAACCTGGTTCTGGGTAACTAAATAGACTCCTACTGACTATTGTCACAATGTAGTCTCACTTTACTTGGCTACTGGTGATCGCCACAAACTTGTCTGGTTGGCGTGAGCCCTCTTCTCATCGCAATATTATAGTAATTAGCGGTTTGTCTGAACCGGACCATTGTCTTATAAGACCTGCCATCAAATAGCAAATTAACTCACTACCCATACAAAGTTGACTTTCTTAGGGTCAACACATGAATTGCTTCATGTCCCCCATATAATATTAAACAACCTGTGTGCGGCAGGCTTTACCTATCTCGCTTCCGCGTGTAAAGTTATCTTTCACTGTTAAGTTAGTGTTTCGTTGTCTATTGTGTCCCCTGACCCGGAGTTATCCCTCTTTGTTTTAACAAATGTATGTAATTTACCTGTTTGTTTGTGTGTTTTCATGTAACTATTAATATACTTTAATTTCTAACATATGTGTATATCTATAATATGTATGTAAGTTAGTTTTCAAGTGCCATAATTCGGTTAAATGTGGCCCCAAACAAGTGTATAACACTAATTCGTGGCTACGTTTCCGTCTTATGAGACTTAAAGTACTTTATCTAAGATCTATACTAAACTACACTAAACTATACACACCACATTGAAGACAATACATTTTCACTATCGAAAGCAAACGCTTGACGTAGACAAAAAATAAAAAAGTCGCGTTGAGCGGCAGAAAAAATCCGCTGGTTGTCCCCATTCTCTCTTGTATATTTTCCCTTTTCTCTCACTTTCACACTTCTGTCACACATCTTTTATCCTCCCAACTGTTTAATAACCTTGAAGTGACACTGTACAGGTTCAGCTCGTTTGAAAACGTTGAGCTTAATGACTGTGCCTAACTTACTGCACGAGTCATGTATTTACAAAATATGTACATGGATAAAATAGGGTTGATAGAATTGTACCCTGATATTACTAAACTCTATATTCTAATGACATACTAATACTAATTCTATATCTATATATTCTAACTTGTTGTAGGAAATCAATCTAATTTAAGGGAAGTAATTTACAAATGAAAATGATGTGAGATGAGTTATGTACTTTTCTGAAATGGGTGATGTGAAATGTAACAAAATTCTAAATAATGTTTTAATGAAAAAAACAAATATATGATTGATATATTTATTCTAAATGTTGTAATTGATGAATGTTATTTGTATACTTTAATCCTATAAGGTGCAAACTACATTTAATATTAAATGATGATGATGTTGAAGTGTTCATTAAGATGGAATGAAATAAAGTAAAATGAAATGAACTAAATGGTGTTATTCCTATCTACACTAAATAATACTGGTCTTATCTAAACTTTCTATCCTGGTTTTTTTAATTAGCTATATTAAGTGTAAGTACTGTCCTAATCTAATTTTATCCTACGTAAGTGAGTAAATTAATGATTCATTTAAACTACAAAAAAAAAATCTATTTATATTCTCTAAATCTAATCTACTCTATCTTAAAGTAACTAATCCAACTATAATTTAACACTATATTAAAACTGTTATAATACATATCACAATATTAGGTATATATACATGGTATCTATTTACGTCAGGATATTGGTTGCCATAATGTTCAGAAATTGTTTTCGTTGGCATAGTTTATATATACATAATTATCCTGGGTATACTAAATACACTACACAGTCATACTTGTGTCCTATGGGTCTTATTTCGCTCGTAGATTCCGCACGTGACGTAGACCAGTAAATTCGTGTCTGTTATTTATGCAATGTTCTGACACTGTTCTTCCATGATTAACACAGGTGATTCACCGGAACATAAATGGAGCATAGTCAGTAACGAGCTGTCTATTACACACGGTGATACACTTGTTCCTGGAGCATAGTTCTTATTTTGCTGTCTATGTCTACGGACACATGGTAGTTCAATGTTCTTAGCACACAGTCCTGAAAATCATGTCTATGTAATAAATAGGATATTTTACACAGGATCCTCTAAGAGTACTAATTAACCTTTCTTATACTAACTACTCATGTGGAATATCAGGTATTTCTACCTCAGATGGTCGACTCAGGGTATCTGCCAGAATGTTATCCCTACCCTTAATATGTTCTATACTAAAAGTATAATTCTGTAATATCAATGACCACCTGTAGATGCGGGCGTTGCGATGTACTCCACTTTGTATGACCGTGATCGGGGAGTTGTCAGTCTGGACCACAAAGTGAACACCCGCCAGAAATCGATGCAACTTCCTCACCGCATAGATGACGCTTAGGGCTTCCAACTCTGATATGGAATATCTGGACTCAGCAGGTGTGATCTTGCGGCTCACGTAGTAAATTGGATGGAAGATGCCATCATAAAACTGGCCTAGTACTGCAGCGATGGAAATCCTGCTGGCATCTGTCCTAAGATAATAAACGAGCCTAGGATTAGGCAAACGGAGGATTGGTACATTACTAAATAGGAGTTTCAATTTTGACAATGCAGAAATTAATAATGCATCTTTGACATCTAATTTGACTGATGCTTTTAACAAATTTGAAAATACACTTGTAATTTCAGCTAAGTTCGGTATGAACTTATTATAGTAATTTACTAAACCCAAAAGACTCCTGACCTGCTTTTTCGTTGTAGGCATGGTCAGGTTCATAATTTTAGTAATAATTCTATTGTCAGTTTTTAGTTGTCCTTGTGAAATGACATGACCCAAAAAATCAATTTCTTGTAGGCCCAATTCGACTTTGCTCGGTTTGACAGTGAGACCGAAGAGTCGCACCCTATCGAAGACATGTCTGAGTTTCAGTAAGTGTGTTGTCCAGTCATCTGTATGGACACAAATATCATCTATATATGTCACTGTATTCGTCACTCCATGAAGTAAATCTCTAGTTAAGCGTACGAAAGTGGCAGGAGCGTTGCGAAGTCCGAAAGGAAGAAAACGCCACTCGTAGAGACCTAAAGGTGTTGAGAAAGCAGTAAGATGGATACATTTAGTCTGCATAGGGACCTGCCAATATCCCTTAGTAAGGTCTAATTTAGAGAAGATTTTGGAAGTGGACATGTCCAGAATAAGATCTTCGCAGGAAGGAATTGGTTCTGCGTCGATCTTAGTGACATTATTGAGCTTTCTATAGTCCACACAAAGACGAATGGTGGAGTCTTTTTTCTTGACAAGGACGATTGGAAAGGAGTACTCAGATGTAGATTTCTGAATGATCCCACTAGCTTCTAAATTAAGAATTTCCTTATTTAGACTTTCTCTATAGCTGAGTGGGATAGAGTACGGCCTGCATTTGATAGGCTTAGAGTCCGGAAAGAAGGATGGAATGTTCGATTCTGTCCGTCCTACCTGGAATGTCGGAAAATATGTCCTTATATTCCGTTACTAACTCTATTATCTGTCGTCGGTTGCTCGTCTGTTAGTCCCTGTTCTACTCGTATAGAATCTAATGTCGCAGTCTTGTCGACAATTGGAACAGGTAGTTCCATCCCGTCGTCGTCTACCTGATTCAGTACAGTTGTGGTGCTAAGTGCGTTTTCTGTAAACTCACTAGGTGTATGGATATCGTCGGATTTGCCAGTCTCGCTAACTAGTGTAGTTGCGTTGTGTATGTCCGTCGTCTCATCAATCGGTGTGGATGCATTGTGTTCGTCTGTCTCTAATTCTGTCTCTTGTCGTGAAAAGTAAGGTTTCAACATGTTGACATGAAATATCTTTAAGTGTCCGTTTATTGATATTTCATAGTCGACATCTGAAATTTTACGTACCACCTTGAATGGCCCTTGCCATGAGGTCAATAATAAATTTCGTTTGTCTGGAAGTAAAAGCAGTATTTCTTGATCTGGTTCAAGATTAATAGTTCTCGCACCTTTATTTGCGTACTGGCGGTAGATTTGACCCTTCCTCTCCAAAGCTGCCTTGGCTATGATACACGATTTCATAATCTTGTCTCGTGTCTCTGTTACAATTTCATAAGGTGTTTTAGGGTTGGAATTTCAATGGAATTAGTTACTACCTGATGATAAATTGTTAGGGGTCCACGTGGGTTAGCCCCGTACACTAATTCAAAACGGTGAGAAACCCGTGCTTGAATGGGGAATCTCCCGATAGGCGAACAGCACTGTGGTAACAGTGTATCCCAATCAGCTGGGTTTTCTGCTGTCACCTTAGCCAGCATATGTTTCAGATCTCCGTTAAGTTTTTCTACGATTCCATTGCTGGCTGGATGATACGCTGTTGTAAACTGTTGTTTAATCCCTAACATTTTAGTAAGGGCTTGCGTTGCAGCCGATATGAATTGGGTTCCACGGTCGGATAAGATGGTACGAGGGAATCCGAATCGTGAGAACAAGTGTAGAAAAACATTGGCAACGTCTTTTGAGGTGATGTATTTCAAAGCTACTGCCTCAACCCACCTTGAACATAGGTCCACCATCGTTAAAATGAAGCGATTTCCTTTGCTGGACACCTGATTTAGGGGTCCAACAATATCGACCTGCCACACTCTCAAATGGCCTAGAGGCCAGTGTTGAAGGCTCCACTTCAGCTGTAGGATGTTTACCCTTACGTACTAGTTGTTGACAGACATTACATGAACGATAAAATAGTTTTATGTCGTTACAAAAACCCGGCCAATAAAAATGAGCCTGAATTCTGGCCCTGGTTTTGTCGTATGCAAGGTGACCAGCAAACGGTGACTCGTGTGCAATCTTTAGCACAGTTTGGCGGTGTTGTACAGATAACACAGTTTGCTGAATCTCATGGTTACCAGTTGTATAATAGCGGGTAAGAATGCCATTATTCAGTCTAAAAAACCATGATGCGTTTTTCGTTACTTTGGCTTTTTCTTTCAATAACTTCAGATACGGAGACACACTCGGATCAGCTTTTTGCTGGTCTATGAACTTTTGTCTGCTGGTATCATCTGTGCTAGTTGGTGATAGCAACAGTAGTCTTTCATCCTGTAATGTGACTTGGTGTTTCATAGTATCTGCTCTGGTTAGTGCATTAGCTGCATTTAATTTCTCCCATGCAGCTATTTCTTTGTTCGTGCAATGTTTTAATTGGGGTAAACATCCCAAAATCAAATCAGTACAAGGGTTATCTAAAATCGCACATGTAAAGGTACCAGAAAGGAAAGGAGTGTTAATACGGGCTTTTGCCAAAGGGTAAATTTCAATATTGCCCGAAAAAAGTTCGGCATTTGACTGAGTCACCTGTATAATCACTTGGATTCACCAGTTCCTTTCTAAGACCTATAAGAGTGCTCCCACTATCCAGCAAACATTGGCATGGTTTTTCGTTGACCAATGCATTGTGGAACACCAAATTGCCTCTGGAGGCTAATGCTGCGTTTACACTCTCAGTGGAGAATGGTACTGTATGCCCACATTCTAATTTTCCGTCTGCATGGAATTGGTGACATCGTTCACAACTGTCAAAGCTCAATACATCATTTACCGAACACACATTTTCAGCTTGGTTAACAGGTAATTCATTTTCAACTTCACAGTCAGTCTCACTCTCAATATCAGATGATGTATCAATTAACACTGCATTGTTGGCTTTCATTCGTTGGCGGCCCAGGCACTTATTTGAATAATGGCCGTAGCTGGAACAGAAGAAGCATTTGACTGCACGCCTGTATGCAGTTCTCTTGTTTTGTTGCTTCTTAATGACATTTTCAAGATGTGCCGGATAGTTAGGCGATTTATCACACATAGAATAAGTATCATGAAAAAGTTGGCAATACACACATTTGGGTAATTTATGGTCTTTTTTGTCGACTCTCTGAAATGGTTTTTTATTACTCCGATAGCTTTTAGGTTGGTCCTTAACAAAAGAAACTATTTCAGAGTCGCTATTAGATGTTTTGAAAATCTCCCTATTGGAGGAAAAATAAGCTGAGCCTTTTTTTTTCAAATTGTTCTATGGTCTCAATGTCTGACTGCTGAAGAAATTTAGCGAAAGGAGATGGTATTGTGGATATGACTTTATCCATGGCTATTAAATTTTTAAGTTTTTCAAAATCTTTTCCTATGTTTGCAGCATTAAGCCATCTATTTAGTACGCTCTGGACATTTGAGACGTAATCAATGAAAGTCTCACTGGGTTTTGGTTTCAGGTTGGAAAACTGTACTTGATACCCAGGGGCATCAAGTAAGAAATGTTGCATTATCCTATCATGGATGTACTGATAGTTAGATCTAAGCTCAGTTGGTATTGACTCTATCACTTTAAGTGGCTCCCCACTAAGGTTCTTCATGTAAATCATAGCCCACATCTCGATTGGTACTTGGTGGTACTTAAACTGATATTCGACATTTTCTGTCCAGGCTGATATGGAGTCTTCTTTACAGAATGGTTTAATAATATTCTTATACTTATTAAATTTATTTTCTTCCTGCTGACTCTTTAGTTTAGTAGCGGAGATCTCTAAGTGTGAATCTACATCCATCCCTTTCATCTTTAGCTGTGTCTCTGATTCCACTTGTATTTGTTTTTCCTTAACTCTTGCCATTTCATCTATCTCTTTTTGCTTTAGTTCTTTCTCCTGATCTAATGTCTTTTGCTTTAGTTCTTTCTCCTGATCTAATGTCTTTTGCTTAGTTCTTTCTCCTGATCTAGTTGCTTTTGCTTTAATTCTAGTTCTTTTTGTTTAATTTCTTTGTCTTGATCTAACTGTTTCTGTTTAGTTTCTTCAGCTAACTGTGCCTCTTTGTGTTTTATCTCTGCTAGTTCTATCTGGTGTTGTCTATCCCGTTCTTCCTTGTCCTTCTGATGTTGTCTTTCTCGTGCACGTTCATCTCTCTCAGCATCTTTTGCTTCCTTAAATTTTTGGTCAGCATATTGCTCTAGCTCCTTTCCTGTGTATTGTAATTCTTTGCCTGTTTTTATGAAATCAGCTAAAGTTGCCATGTTGTTGGGTTATTAGCTAGCGTTGACAGGCACTTCAATATTTACTCACTTATTTATATTCGGAATATGAAGTAATTTACCACACTGTGCACCACTGATATATTTTTAGATTACACCTTGAAAAATGGATGACACAAAAAAAATATTCTAATAGATCACACCCTGAAAAAGAGATGCATTATTAATCAAATTGCATTGAAAATAGTTTGGGTATACTCATCTTAACATTCCAGATCAATCCAATCAGGTACAATCGTTTGGCACCTCAGGTCAAATCGTTAGGCACTATGACATACACCTTGTGCTCTTCTTCCAAACAGCTGTTGTTCTGCCTGGTTTACAGGAGCAGTAACAATTAACAAATTGTAAATGATATATGACTTTAGACAATTTGGTACAATCACATCACATGCCCCCAGAACAGTACAATGTAGTCTAATTAATATTAAATGTCGATGTCCTGTCTTCGTTCTAACGTCGTATGCCTTGCTTTCCTATTCTAGTTTAATCTATGGAAGTGTTGTGCAGGCCAAGCCTTATTTGCATAGCAAAAGTAGTGCCATCGTGACGGTAACAAATTAGAATAGGTATATAAATAATTAAATAAATGCTTTGAAATAACTATAAAGGTAATAATAATGTTTAAATAAATAAATATATTCAATAAATAACGTATTTGAACAAATAATGTTTGGTATAAGCCAATGATTCAGGCGAGCAGCCGCTTTGCGATTTGTCAACAATCCGTCGCCGATTGCAAATGGCGTAATACAGCTGTTTGTCAGCCGCAATACGTCAGAGGCGCAGCGCTATTTTTAGATTGGAAAATCAATAATGTTCTCGGCTCATTTTGTTTTGTGTATCGCTCCGCCATGAATCATATTTGACACATATTCATAAACAAATAAGTAATTACATAAATAAATGATAGAAAACAATAATATCAATACTTACAACTTCGAAGAACACATGATTATAAGCACAAAATATTTCATTAAGCACAAATAAATATTATTTGGTCACGATAGGCACAGCACAGCTCGCAACTCGACCTAGTCTGCACACGTCATTATCACACTAACACAAATTAACCCCTGTGATTATCTAGCCGTAATACTAATTTAGAGCCGTGGGTGAGTGTTTTAGCTTGAACAATTGTCCAAGCCACACTTCTTACACCACTTTAATCCTAGCCTGTCAGCAACCGATGCGTCAGGCATCACAGGATCAACTTCTCCCGTACCACACAAAAATATTGCAAGTCGTACGAAAGGTGTGGATGATGCATTTTATTGTCACTGGCTCTTTAACAATAGATTACTGCACAAAAACGGTCGCCATTAAATCACACATAAAGACACAGAATTCCCTATCCAGTCATATCCTATCCCTACAGCTAACTCTATCTACTTGGCTAAGGAAACGCGCATCGACACTAATCGATGCGCTCACTATGAAAGTCAGTCCCCGTCTGACTATTCTACTCGCGTGGCTACACAGCCCGCGGAAGGACCTCGTGCGTCCTTCGGCTTTTTGCGTGCTGCAACACTCAGCACGCTTAGAGTAGCCGTTTACTCTTGAGTGGGATTCTACTTCTCCGTGGCTATCACGTAGGCGTGATTCTGCCGTGACCAGAGTGCTTACTCTCTGTGGCTGACATCTCCGTGTCTCATGAGAGAACTAGTTATTAGTTCCCCTCCCTATCACCTACCCTGCCCTCATGTAGGGGCACTGGGTTACCTCTAATCTACTTGAGGTAGACCACTCATTCAGGGTGGTCTTCTATCTTGAGGTAGACCACTCCTTCAGGGTGGTCTTCTATTCTTCAGTCTTTGACAGTGTTAGTCACAAACTGATACACGAAAATGAGTACACAGGTAAGATTATTGAGTGCAGAACATTTGGTGGTACAATAGAAACATACAAAACTGCATGGGTCAATATAAAATGCCCATACTACGAAGGTAAAGTATGTGCAGCACTATTACCAAACCCATGTGTTGGGTTGATAATTGGTAACATCCCGAATGTCAAAGATTATGTTCAAACTATAGAACACAAACCTGATTTGGCAATCACAAGAACCCAAGTACACGTGGCACAAGAAGAAAAAGAAAATACACAATTATTACAAATTCCGCCAACTGTTAACAAGAACAGTGTAACACACAAAAAGAGAACAAGAGTTAAACACAATGAGTACACACAACAGATAAAATGGTATATGGTAACTATATTTATTACACAGATGGTGAGTTGGCTTATATCAACATTATCACAGGTTACAGGTGTTGTCACGAGCGTATACTCACAAACGAAGAAGTATATTAATAACATTACAAATATATACACACACGTTAAGAAACAGATTGCAAATATATTTACACGAATAAAAATACATATAAGAGATATTCACTCACAAATCAATAAAAATTGCACACAAGTCATTGATCGATATACATTGATCTTTATTTATTATATCTACATGACTTATGTCGTGTGCAGATGTACCAAACATAGCTTATTCTCCCTATTCACACGAGCGAAAACTATAACAGCATTCAAATCAACAAAGTTGAAAGGTACAGATATTGGCAGGCATACATTAAAGAAACACTATAAGTATGTAAGAAAGAAAAAAGGAGTAAAGATGGAAAGAATGAGTGAGAGAATGAATAAAAATGTTAAATAATTATATCAATACATAATACACTACAAACACATTAGGGTCTTATTACTTGGTTATTCCAATCTTCTCTCATACGAATCTATACTTTTCAGAAGTGTTTACACTATCTCATAGGTCTACAATTCATCTTGGAAAATATTTCAGTTCTCTATTCTTCAATTGTTGTTAACTATATGTTATTAGAGAACATTAATAATTTCTAGAAATATTAGTTGGTATAAATATTTATTCTTTCTAAATCAGAATATTATATTATATTTCTGATTTACTTTCTTAGAAGTCTTGAATCTTTGCAATGTATGATTCTTCACAAGTTTATATCTATATTGAAGATCTGCAAGATTTTAGTCAATCATTTTCTGTGGGATCTTCTTAGTCGACTGTAAATAAATTGGTCTGCTTCACAATTGTTCTCTTAGAATTATAATGTTTTTTCTGTGTTATTCATAGAGTGTTAGGAAATTATATATATATATATATATATATATATATATATATATATATATATATATATATATATATATATATATATATATATATATATATATATATATATATATATATATATATATATATATATATATATATGTTCAGATGGCACATGATTAAATAACAATGTATATAACAATCATCAATTGTATAATTATTATTATTGCAAATATATAGTTTAATCAAATGGATACTTGTGTCGATTTGTCATTTTGGCAGGATGACATAATACAGCTACCAAGTGAAGGACTTTAGAGAGTCATGTTGAACTAGGTGGCTATAAACTGTTTGGGACGACATATTTCATATTGTGCGGATATGAAGTTACAAAGAACAATATGCTAAATTATTTAGTTAGAAACAGTGTGTTTAACAATAATATTGTGTGAACATTATATATATATATATATATATATATATATATATATATATATATATATATATATATATATATATATATATATATATATATATATATATATATATATATATATATATATATATGTGTGTGTGTGTGTGTGTGTGTGTGTGTGTGTGTTTAGGTAATTAGTTAATTAAATATGTAACTGTGTTATATTAATTAGTAATTAAATAAGTAACTGTGTTATATTAATTAGTTCATTAAATGATTAAATAAGTAACTGCGTTATATTAATTAGTATTATATTAGAATAGTTTGTATTTTTAATCATTGGTTCATTAGTTAATAACTGTTAATTATTGAATTTAGAATTGATTAATAGTTCTGAGATATCCACACTAGAATATATCTCTAAAGTATCTCAGTGCATAAGGCGTCTACCTTACCTACAGACATTTGGAGGAAAAACAAGTAAGATATACATGAGTAGCGACAACATTCAACAGCAACTGATATGGATTGCGTGGAACCCCATTACTACCCTCGTCCGCAACTCCAGATAGTAACTAGAGTGAGGACACTTCCCCTTTTGGACAAGGTAGGGACTATTGAAAATTAGTTGGACCGACCTACCCATGGGTCGGCCACACAATGTCCAACGGGGGTTTGGGAAGGAGGGCGTGCCCGTCATATAACTTTAATTTTTTTTTTGAGGGTGGGTAATGGGATCCATAAGGTCTATTCGTCAATTGTTTTAACTTATGTTGGATATGAGTAAGGCTATGAAGCATAATTACATGTATATAGATATAGATGTAAAGAAAAAAATGATGTTATCATTTGTTTTTGTCTGGGAGGGAGCATAATGCCATATGTCGAGCACGCCAAAAGAAGATACAGGAAAAAGGAAGAAAGGGATTTTGCAAAAGGATGCATTAAAGTGGACGATGCACTGGAAAACCAAGGGAGACACGAGACGTCATAGGACAACAAAGAGTCAGACGTTGTGAGGCTGTGTTACTAAGCGGTTGTGTTTTCTAAAGTCTGTGTCAAGTGGATATCTGGATGCAAGGATTACGAGGATCTGCAAGTAAACAACAGGACGAAGAATTGGTTGACAAGAAGCCGTCAATGGAAGGCCTGGGAGTAGACAACCTAGGCGAATTATTATCGACGGAACTGTGAAATGGAAAACCAGGCTTCAAGGTGTACAAGATAGAATAGGGAGGTTATTCGTAGATAGTAAATAGACACCGACCCTGTGTCAAGGGCAGTCTATATTCTAGAAGAGCTGAATCCTATTATTTCTACAACGCATAATTAAATGTGTAAAAAACGTTCACTGGATTGCGTGAGTTTATTTCATATTTTCCAAAGTTCAGGTGAGAACTTTTAATGTTCTAATTTAACGAGTTTGGAAACCTTGATTGTGAAATCCATATTGAGTTATTACCGGATTTACGTCGAGGCACAGATTGAAAGGGGCACCATTAGTATTTGAACTCTTCGTTAGTTGTGGAAGATGAGGACTGTGTTTATCAGCTTCGTGACCCAGATGATGCTCTAGACCACTGGGTGAAGACCTTTCTAAGTGTATTTGATAAGCATGCTCCATTTAAGGAAGTTCGAGTTAAACATTACACTAAGAACACTTAGTTCGCCACAAATTAATAACTGACAGTCAGACAGGGTTTCGGTCAAAATACTCTTGTTATACTGCACTAACAAACATGATAGAAAACTGGCATCAAAATATTAACAACAATACTCTATGAGGAGCGGTGTTTATGAACATTAGAAAAGCATTTGATATGTTAGATCATACTATTCTAAGTTTTTTTTAAAAAAAAGCTTGAAACAATGAATGTAAGCTTAAATATAGTGACATTAATAAAATCATTTTTATCAGACTGAAACAAGTAGTATAACACAATAACTATTTATCTAATACCATTATCATTAATGTTGGAGTACCTCAGGGGCCTATACTTGGCCCTCTGTTATTTCCATTTATATAAATGATTTTCCCTTACATCTTTCGTCGTCCTGCGTTCTATTTGCAGACGACTGCAGTAGTATATACAAACACTATTGATAGTTATGTGAGAGAATCATTCTTGCAACGGGAAATAAATAGTGGCGTTAATTGGAGTCATGCAAATCGCATGCAAATTAACATTCCTAAAGTAAAATCTATGTTAATAGCAACCAGGCAAAGACTTCACACTCTAAACTCACAGATAACTCTTCAGTTGCTCATTGGTAGCACGCCTGTAGAAAGTGTAACTGAGCACAAGACACGGAGTCTTCTCATTGATCAACATCTAACCTTTAATTCCCATGTTCACGCTATCGTTAAACAAATAGCCAAAAAGTATACCGACTTGCCAAAATTTTAAAAAAAAACATTCCTTGATGAAAACACAAGAAAGCTTTTCTATACTTCCCACATACAAACACATATTGATTCTTTCCCCACAATCTGGGATGGATGCTCTAAATCAATTTTTTTTTAAAACGCCTTTATTCACTCCAGAAATGGGCAGTGCGTTTAATTAATGGTGAAAACGCTTACAGATAATTCTAATCTAAATGAACGTCTTCAGTACTGTAACTCTACAAACCCCTACTTTTTAATAGGGATAAAATAATTCGAGTAGCGGGGTAGGGGTATCCCCTTTCAAAGGAGAAGTAAAATGCCTCCTTCCCTCCGCTAACCCATGGGACATCATTGGGCAAGGTGGAGTACCCGTTTAGCCTCCCGATCAGGGTTACGTGAAGTCATTTGTGCAGGTGTTGGATAAGGTTGAAGTGCAGCCGCCAGACAGTTGTAGGTTATGGTCTCCAGCTTCACGACGGTCTCTTTTTTGGGGAGACACTGGCTTCGTTCATTGACCAGTATGGTCACTGCTAAGAAGGAAAACAATAGCAAACTACCTTCTTTACAGATGCCAAGAAAATTATGTTTTGCGGTCTCACCATGGACAGACAGAAAAACCAATGACCAAGTCCTACAAGAAACAAATGAACACCGTAAACTGATTAGAGAAATTAGCTACGTTGTATGGTCGAGACAAGAACACTGAGCTGATCTCTGGTGATTGAGTGAGAAAACAAAACATGACCGCCCACGCTTACCGACATGGCACATGATGATGATGATGATGATGATGATGATGATGATGATGATGATGATGATGATGATGATGATGATGATGATGAAGATGATGATGATGATGATGATGATGATGATGATGATGATGATGATGATGATGATGATGATGATGATGATGATGATGATGATGATGATGATGATGATGATGATGATGATGATGATGATGAGGCAACTAATTCACAAAATCCTATTTCAATATGCTCCAAGCTACCTTTGGCCACTGTTCAAATATAACGCAAGACATAGCGAACGACTAAAACATACTTCATGTCCCTAAACCTAGGATTGACTTATACAAAACAAGCTTAGCATTCTCTGCCGCTCAGTTGTGGAACAATCTTCCACAAGAAATCAAAGACATCACCAATCATCATACATACATTCGCAACCTGTTTGAACACTATCTGAGTACAAACTACATCCCCCCCCCCCCCCCCCCCCGAAAAAAAAGCAAACAATAATAATAGAAATTTATCTCAAACGACATCTTGCCATTAAACATTCCCAGATGTATGGTACTTAACACCTTGCTTAGGTATTAATGATTCCCATGGTAAACATTGCCTCAGTGAGTCATGTATTACTATGGTTTTGCAATGCGTTTTAATGCGTATTGTTCTTTTGTTGTCTAAGATTAGCTTCATAAGTAAAGTTGAATGAAATAATTTATGAGAGGAAATAGAGAAGAGGGTCAACATGTCAGACGTGTCTGCGTGCTCAATTTTTAACCCTTTGAAAATAAAGTTTGTTCGTTCGTTCGTTCTCTATCTCAGTGAATATCTCTAAAAATGTGAAACTCTATCTATTTGGATCTAGCTATTCATGTGAATCTCTCTATTTATGTGAATCTCTTTATCTATATATGGGACTCTCTCTATCATTGTGATTCTCTCTATCCGTTTAGCGTTCTGTATGTAAATTGCTATATCTCTGTGAATCTCTCCATCTCTGGGAATATTTATATCGGCGTGGATCTCTCTATTTAGTTGAATTTATCTATGTATGTGAATCCCTCTATTTTAGTGAATGTCCCTATCTCAGTGAATGTCTCTATCGCATTGAATCTCTCTGTCTATATGTATCTCTCTGTCTCTGTGAATCTCTCTATTTCTGTGAATCTCTCTATCTTTGTGAATGTTTCTATCTTTGTGAATGTCTCTATCTATGTGAACCTCTATATCTCTGTGAATCTTTATATCTATGTGACTCTTTCTATCTATGTGAATCTCTCTATCTATGTGAATCTGTCTATCTCTGTGAACGTATCTATCTAGGTTAACCTCTCTATATATGTGAGTTTCTCTATCTGTGTGAATCTATGTGAATCTCTCTATCTATGACTCTCTATCAGACTGCTGTTCGTCCATCTCTTGATGTTATCTTCCCACTTGTATGGTTGTTAAAACAGTGTTATGTCTTTTAACTTGACCGAAATATTTCATTTGGCTCGTTTTTGTTCCTTTCATCAACTCTCTTTTCAGTTGTTCTAGAGCTCAACTCTTTATTTGAAACCAGTGCCTTGCCAGATGGGTCATCCAGTTCAGCTGGCATTAGCATCTTGAGATGCCAGAATCATCCATGGCTACCCCTGTATTCTCCGTATTAAAGCAATCAGTGCAAAACGGAGAAAAGCAAATTCCACATTTATCGCACAGTCTCATGTGGATCTGCTTCCGAACATTTACATGCTATCTATTAACGCTGATTATTTCAAATGATACTCCTCGATTCTAACCTGATCTTACAGATGTTCAAGTCGGTTAAATCCATTTCGTGGTCATGATGGAGGGGGGGGGGGCGCAGTGTAAGTCAGCTGATCTGTGCTTTCATTCTTTTTCTTTTGCAAGCACAGTGATGTGGACTTCTGGCAACATTACCCATTACAATTTTAAACGTCTCTCTATATTTAGAACTCATTCTATAGTAGAGAAAAATGTTAATGCTAGAGTTCACGGCCTGGCAGACAAAGGCTATTGTCCAGAACGAGGCCACGGTATTGTTATATTTCTTGTTCAGATCAAATTCTGGTTCTATAAAAGTCACCATACTAATAATCACCCCTGGAGCGAAGCAGATGATCAGAACTGTGGCTATTAAAACCACCATTTTAACGGTTTTCTGGTCGCGAGTTGACATGGCGTCATTTCCGCTGTTAGCAGACTTGGCTTTACTCCGCCACATAGAGGCTTTCTGGAGATTTACCGCTAAAATCACCGTCAAAACAGTTACAGACACGAAAGAAACGAGCCCAGAAGTAGAGTGGAGAAAGTAAATTAGTCTCGATGACCCTTCCCTGCCTTCCAAGTAGGCAATTGCTAGAAGCGTCCTGTTGTACTCGGGAAAAAATGTCCAGGCAAGATAGGAAGGTCACATACTCCGGACAAAGCATCAGGATATTCAGTAAGTAAATTACACAAACAGAAATCGTCGTTTTCGTTGGCGTAATTACCTGCTTGATTTTCAGGGGAAATATTATACAAAGACATCTTTCCGCTGTGATGTACACTGTTATATAACTAGTGATCCGTCCGGAAATATGATGAGGCCACGCCCCTGTAAGCAAAGCAAAGTCCATGGGAACCCAAGGCGCTCCCGAAAATAAAACCAGTGGGTTCAAACATATGGAAATCCACAGCAAGGTGACCAGGCAGCAGATGTCGGAGACAGCCAGCCCAAAGAAGCAGATGTTGATGGTGTTCTGGAATCCTTGTTTTAGAAACACAAGCAGGTTGATTATGTTGCCGATGATTCCAAAGAAGCTTGTAATACAATACAATATGACGATATTTACGAAAAGGAACATGGAGGCTTGCTCCGCAGTCAGTAAGTCCACGAAGACTTCCACAGAAGAAATGCTTCTATCTTCTGTAGAAGAGTGTGTTGAGTTCAGCGGTAATGACATCTTGCATGTTTCCACAAACTTGATGGAAACAATGATCTATGACTGAAAACAAATATAGATGAAAGACACACTAAATGTCCAGATTGTCGTTGCAAGATGGAAAGCATACTGACCAGTCAAAAGATAAAAATTGCAACGAGAGAAAGAGTGTTGAAGTGCTACATAGAACATATACTTTTGTATGGATGTGAGACGTGGAGAATGAGCAGGTAAACTGGGAAAACCCTAATGGCTGTGGAAAGTTTCTTTCTGAGGAAAATGTAAAGAATACCATTGACAGACAGAAAAAGCAATGAGCAAGTCCCACCAAAGGCAAAGGAAAACCGTAAACTGGTTAGAGAAATTAGAAAAGAAATTCACAATTTTGTGGGCCCGTTATGAGCTGAGTCAAGAACCGACATCACAGCACTTGGGAGATTCTCATACGAGCTCCGTCCTCATCTTCTACAGCCAGTAAAAGTGTCCCAATACTTATGATACCAGTAGCAGTCTGATTAAGTGTCCGAGTGGCCTTTCATCGGAGTCCTGAGTGTCGGACCAGATCTTCTGGTCACTCTCTGCAGCACCATTCTCTCTAGGTGGTGATGATCTATGTGTTCTTCTGCACAATACACATGATCCCAAAGAGACCCGACCACGTCTGACTTAATCATACACCAACTCCCCACCGAACGATGCAGACCCAGCTAATCTGTCCGTTCCCCACCGCGCCAGCATGTCTTGGGGAAACATCCAGCAGAGGATCATTATTTTGTATTGTTGAACTGAAGCCTGCAGATATTAGCCGACAGTCTGCATTGAATAGGACGTGCAACAACTGATCCACGACAATTCGCGAACAGGTGATGTAATAATATACACGGACGGCTCTGTGCTAAGAGGTGAAAGAAGTGCCTGGGGGTTCGTAGCGAAGGATGGCTGACGGTGTTTGGTGCAAGAGAGCCTGGCATATGATATCACAACATCTATTCTGAGAATGTTGTCACAGCGGCGTTCCGTTGGCTGGTTGATGCGGTATATCAACATACTGAATAAGAAAGACCTTGACTGCAGCAGGATGTGACAGTAAAAATTGACATAAATAAGTGCCATAAGACCCACTATGACCCAGTGAATGCTGATTGGTATGTACAATATGGGACTAGCACCATATACCCAATACCCTTGAAGGTGTGTACAAGTCTCCCTGTTTAATACATCAACCCCATCTAGTGGTGACTTCTAAATTATGCCTTTTCACCCTGGGTTTAATCAAACCTAGTAATAGTTGATATAATACAATATCATCTATAGAAGTTTATGGTGTGATTGACACACAACAGAAATTTCTTTCCCGAATAACGCTAATCAACAACTGCCAACATCAACCATTTCTCTAAACCATCAAAAATTATAGTCTAAACATGGTTTTAATCAACGAGCCTGGAGTCTGAATAATTATTACTTCGGTAAACTGTGTTTTAGGCCAGTTGCTATGTGTCATATTCTTGTTCTTGGTCACGTGAATGTTGACCTAAGTCGATACGCTAGTTCTGTAACCAATAAACATACTCTTGCATGCCTCTGAATGTTCAAATAACAAGCATGAATTAACAAACCGACATTCAGAAGATAGTTCATAATAATATCAAGTGTTGCTAAACACCATCATTATAGGTCGCTGAAGTACAGAAACAATTATTAACGTTAATTATAGAAGTCATGTAGTTGTTACAGTTGTCAATACGAGGTACATAAACATTCATTCGGAATGAAACAAATTCTAAAAGTGAAACAGCGATGACATTCTCCGTGAGCTCGTTATAATAACCGGCCTGCGAAAATTACATCCAATGCACGTAAGGTCAAGGCCACAGCTACACGTCTTGAGATGTACGGGACATTTCGTGTTAGGACCTATATGTTTATAGGTCACTAGTCTTTCAAGATCGGTCTCCCTGGTCTAGGGGTTACAGGACTTTCTCCGTAATCCCGTATACTCTCGTGAGTAACGTGACGTGCGCGAGAATTTGTAGCGGTTCTCTCCGCGTCGGTAACTTACGGGGTATGTGAGCCGGTCGCTCAGAAAGCAATGGCAAACTACTGAGCGTAATCTTGTCAAGATGCTGATGTTGACAGCGATGTCCTGTAAAGGATATGCGGGGGGAAAAAATCTTTCAAGGGGTGATGCTGTCATAGCCCACGGGCCGTCTTTATTTCTCAACACATTTTCTGGTACCGAATATAGACTGGTTCGATCTTGGTGCCCAGATCAATTTTCCAAATTCATCTCAATGAGAACACGAATCCACGGACATTGGGTCTGGAGGAAAGAGTGCTAGCTACATCGCTTAAGTCACTCCCCAAGTCGTTGAACTAAAACATATGATTGCAACCTTGACCCAAATGTTTCTCCAAATTAACGATTCCACGGAGATATCCATTGTAACTGCGACGCGCAACGCAGGTACTTGATTATTTTGTTACAATTAGGTGGGCAAGTAGCCCACTCAATAACTTGTTTCATATTAGGAAGACAAGTAGCCCACTCGATAACTTGTTTCCTATTAGGTAGAGAAGTAACCCACTCGATAACGTGTTTCCTATTAATTAGGTAGGCAAAAAACCATTACACGATAACTTGGTTCCTATTAGGTAGACAATTAACCTATCCGATAACTTGGTTCCTATTAGGTAGTCATTCGATGACTTGGTTCTAACTAGGTAGGCACACTAAGTGTGTGAAAAACGCTGATCATGATCAGCGTGGCCCGCGCCGAGAAGTCACTAAGAAAGAAAGTCCGCCAAGGTGACTGGACATCATTCTTCTTCTTCTTCTTCTTTCGTTCGCCTGAAATATGCTTATAACTGCAATGTTGTCTCTCGTATGAATCCAACAGTCTTTTTTAGTTCATTCAGCATTCGAGCTGTGGTTATTGTTCGAGGTTGATACGTCATATTTAGAAGACGTCAATGGTTATGAATCGTGCCGCCTTTGCTTAGAAGCTATTTGAACGCGGTTGTGAGCAAATGTTAATGTGATCGTTTATTAATTGTAAGACGTATACACAGGCTGGGCCATGGGAATCCCATGGGAAAAAAGGGGGATTTTCTGAATAGTGTAGGATGGGATGGGACGGGATTGGACAGGCATAAATTACCATTGGATGGGACAGAAAAACATGTATCATGGACAAACCGGCCAGGCCTGGCCATGGGCATGTTATTCCCATGGGAATCCCATGGGAAAGTCTCATGGGACGGGATGGGATGGGACATGCATAAATTACCACGCAATGTAAATTATGTCTCATGGACAACCCTGCTTATACAGGTAGGCACCGCTATACGTCGCCTCGGTATACGTCGTTTCGCTATAACTTCGTTGTCACATAGGGGTCTAACTTCACTTTACGTCGCTACGTTTCGTCATAACGTCGTTTTGAGGCTGGCGATCGGGCTGTTGATATCGGTAAAGTCCATGGTTTATCTCCAACGACGGTAAGGACAATTCATGCAGGTGCTGACAAAATCAAAGAGGGTGCTAGAAACGTAACCCCCTTTGAGTCTTCCAAGATCACTATGTACCAGAAGTATTCTTATGGAGAACATGGAAGCACAATTGGCCGTCTGGATTGAAGACCAGAACCAACGGAATATGCCTGTGAGCAAGATGGTTATCCAAGAAAAAGCAAAGTCTCTCTATGAAGATCAAGCTAAGAAAGCGGGCGAGAGCAGTACTAGTAGTGCGATGATAGGTTTAGAGCGAGTCGTTGTTGGTTTGAGCACTCTAAGAAGCGTTCACACCTGCACAACATTCAGACAACAGGTGAAGCGGCGAGTGCTGATACTGAGGAGGGTGGTTACTGTGCAGCAGACATTGGACACATTATTTGTTCAAGCAGAGAAGAGCCAGGGAGAAAGGCAGGAAGAGGTTACAGTTTCATCCTCAGATGAAGAGGCAGAATTTAATAACTCTACCACTCGCCCTCCAACCCACCTCTATTTAGCAAATAAATATCAAGAACCATCAAAACAAACATTAACTGTGGTACACAATACATTGTATTTCATTTAATTTTATGGGAAATATTGTTTCGCTATACGTCGTTTCACTTAACGTCGCGTTTTCCAAGAACGTAACCCCGTTGTTAACCGGGGCGTACCTGTATATGAAACTTGTGGAAAGTAAGAAATTAAACATAGAGAAAGGAACCCGTCTCATGTAGTAATTGGACTTAAAGTTCGTAGATGTGTTGTTGTTCGAACTGATAATATAGTCCTATGGTCTAACCCTTGTAGACCAATACTTATTATATTTCACGATTAGGTATAAACTAAGCTGGGCAATGTGAGAAGGAATATTCTAATGAAATGGTCTAGATCCCGGTGGACTTCATAACAGATTAACTTGTCAAGATGAAGACTACGAGCAAGAAAAAGAAATAAATATAAGCCAAAGGTGTTAATAACCTATAAACTAGTCAACAACCATAAACGCGTCGTGGCACACATGGAGGACTTGCAGTGGTAAAGAACCTGGAAAATCAAACCAAATGTGCTTATAAAGACTGACAATTGAAATTTTGTAATTCTTCAGACTACATAACAGCTCGTATAGAAATCCTCTATTACGTCACATCAAATAAGGGAACCTTCTGATAGCAATAAAGGAAAAGCTTGTGTGTGTTAAATAGTATACAATAAACATGAAAATGTATATGAATCATTTTTTAAAGAATCAATAACTTTCAAAGAATGTAATCCGAGTAAACTTTAATAACCCTAATAAAGTACATCACGTGAGGAGACTTTTCACTCCACCTTGGAATGCGTATAAGAAAGAATCTACGGAGCATTACACAGGGAAAACCCAGCTGACTTCAGATCATTCACTCATTCAGTAGCATGTCCTTTGCAGAACCTCGTTCCCATAACAACCTTCCGGAAAACTTCTCGGTCATAAGCAAGATGTCCTGCATCCGATATTCCCAACTGGTGATCATCTGACACATCCTGCACCTATCTTCTCTTTGGCCTGCCTCTTGCTCTCTTCTGAGGCATTTACCCCTCCATTATCGGTCTCTCCAAACTTTATTGACGTTTAACGTGACCAAAATATTTAAATTTTCTTTGTGTTATCGTCTTTAACATGATTAGCAGTAGAGCAGTATAGAAAACACCTTATAAGTGCAATGTTTTCATCATTTTTACCTCTTTTTGTCAAATTATTTTACAAATTATATTATTATTTTTATTATATTATATTTACAACCTATAGCTCTAATTCCAATACCAACATATTCCCTGTGCAATTCCCTTTATTTTCATATATAATACAACATTTCTGCTACAATTTTAACCATTTTCATAACATTATTGTGACACACCCCTACTTCCAGTTTTCTGCCATTATTTTTTTTTTCATTTTGTGTGAAAAAGACATGGTTCAGAATATGCAGCAAAAGTTCATTTTGGGTAATTTTAATGAGCAATACTGTTTATATTGTTGAAGACAAGTGGTGTTTGTTTGATTATTCAGTAAATTAAACATGATTAGCAATGTAGGAGTATAGAAAACACCTTATAAGTGCAATTTTTAAAATAATGTTTACCTCTTTAATTTCAGTTGTTATTATTAAACCTCTCATTATTGTCATAATATTTGTAACCTATCAATTAATCATTAACATTGCCATGTTCCTTGTGCAATCTTCTTTAATTTGATATGTAATACAATAGATCTGCTACCATTTTAACCATTTTAAAAGCATTATTGTGACACACCCCTACTTCAAATTAATTTTCTGCCATGAATTTCTGTTTGGCCAGGACCTAATTTTTGTTTGGTACGAAAGAGTTAATAGCCAACCTTCTTCAATATTCAGCTCTTGAAGTATGGGTGAATTTGCTCTCTTCTTTATCCAAGATATTCTAAGAACCCGTCTATAACATTTATATTCACAGGCATTTATGCACTGTTTAGCTTGTTTAGTAAGTGTCCAGGTCTCACTGGCGTAGGTTGCAATGGGAAAGATGCATGCTCTTAAGAGTCTAATTTTTGTAGTTCTACCTGAACCACTCCACAATTTATTCAGTTCTTTTAGTCTTTGAAGAGCAATAGATAATCGTCTTTTAATTTCTTTCATTGTGTTACAATTGTTGGTAATCAATGACCCAAGATATTCGAAATTTTCCACCATCACTCCCTATTTATATAATTCAA
>JACEFZ010020845.1:0-28628 GCA_014155875.1 Cepaea nemoralis
CCAAAAAGGGTATGTCCCCCCCTTTCCCCCGGGGGGCCCAAAGTATGTCACACACTCCAGCCAGGTATGTCACACACTCCAGCCAGGTATGTCACACACTCCAGCCAGGTATGTCACACACTCCAGTCAGGTATGTCACCCCAGCCAGGTATGTCACTTCAGCCAGGTATGTCACTCCGGCCAGGTATGTCATCCCGGCCAAGTATGTCACTCCAAACAGGTATGTCACTCCGGCCAGGTATGTCATCCCAGCCAGGTATGTCACACACTCCAGCCAGGTATGTCACCCCGGCCAGGTATGTCACCCCAGCCAGGTATGTCACTCCAGCCAGGTATGTCACTCCAAACAGGTATGTCACTCCAAACAGGTATGTCACTCCAAACAGGTATGTCACTCCTGTCAGGTATGTCACTCTGATTAGGTACGTCACTTTGGCTAGGTATGTCTCTCTGGGCAGGTATGTCAATCCTGCCAGGTATGTCACTCCGGGGTCAGGTAAGTCACTCCAAGCAGGTACATCACTTTGGCTAGGTATGTCTCTCTGGGCAGTTATGTCACTTTAGCTAGGTATGTCACTCTGGGCAGGTATGTCACTTTGGCTAGGTATGTCACTTCAAGCAGGTATGTCACTTTGGCTAGGTATTTCACTCCAAGCAGGTATGTCACTTTGGCTAGGTATGTCACTCCAAGCAGGTATGTCACTTTGGCTAGGTATGTCTCTCTGGGCAGGTATGTCACTCCAAGCAGGTATGTCACTTTGGCTAGGTATGTCTCTCTGGGCAGGTATGTAACTCCAAGCAGGTATGTCACTTTGGCTAGGTATGTCTCTCTGGGCAGGTATGTCACTTTGGCTAGGTATGTCTCTCTGGGCAGGTATGTCACTCCAGGGTCAGGTATGTCACTCTAGTTAGATATGCCACTCCAGTCAGGAATGTCACTCCGGTCAGGAATGTCACTTCAGCCAGGTATGTCACTCCTGCCAGGTATGTCACTCCAGCCAAGTTTGTCACTCCGGTCAGGAATGTCACTTCAGCCAGGTATATCACTCCAGCCAGGTATAGCACTCCAGCCAGGTATATCACTCCAGCCAGGTATATCACTCCAGCCAGGTATGTCACTTCAGCCAGGTATGTCACTCCAGCCAGGTATGTCACTCCAGCCAGGTATGTCACTCCAGTCAGGTATGTCACTCCAGCCAGGTATGTCACTCCCACCAGGTATGTCACTCCAGCCAGGTATGTCACTTTAGTCAGGTATGTCACTCCTGCCAGGTATGTCACTCCTGCCAGGTATGTCACTTCAGCCAAGTATGTCACTTCAGCCAGGTATGTCACTCCTGCTAGGTATGTCACTCCTGCCAGGTATGTCACTCCTGCCAGGTATGTCACTTCAGCCAGGTATGTCACTCCTGCTAGGTATGTCACTTCAGCCAGGTATGTCACTTCGGCCAGGTATGTCACTCCGGCCAGGTATGTCACTCCTGCCAGGTATGTCACTTCAGCCAGGTATGTCACTTCAGCCAGGTATGTCACTCCAGCCAGGTATGTCACTCCGGCCAGGTATGTCACTCCTGCCAGGTATCTACATTTCTTGGAAAGTCCGAACCTAAATCTCGCTGAGTGTATTTTGTCTGCAGACTGACCATTCCTGGTTTGCGTGGGGGGCGGCCAGTAGCGAACAAAATGCCCAATATACGGAAATGAGGAAATGAAACAGCCATGCGCAGGACAAAATTATTCCATGTGAGCCCAGTATCAGAGTGCTATGTGTCAGCTCTGCAATTATGGAAGCCTCCTTGGATGGTGGGGAATGCCAGTGGTCTGCCCCTGACTTCCCTTGAGGGTTGACTGTGATGTCTTTGGCTGTTCTAACTTGACCAGCTGGGATGTGGACGACACCACAACATTGAGAGTTAAATGTCCCTCGAAACACCCGGGAAGCTTAACCCGGTCAACAAATGCCCGCATAAGTAGGATGTGTCAGCCTAATGATGCAAATAAACAGGCACAATGCAAAATGTTGGAGCGAGAGTGGAATGTCCTTTGAAACACCCGGGAAGGTTAACCCGGTCAACAAACACCTGCAGAAGTCGGATGTGTTGGCCTAAAGGCGCAAATAAATTTGGCACAATGCAATTACATCTGAAAAAACTCCGGATTAACACAGCAGAAGAAGAAGAATCATGGCACCACTGTTCAGTCTGGAATCATGGCACCACTGGTCAGTCTGGAATCATGGCATCACATATCAGCGCATGCATTGATAGAAATATCCATTGAATGTCATGTGTGTGGAGATAGTGTGACCTACATAATGACATGATGTGAGGATGATGATGATGATGCTGGTCTGTGTGTGTCGCCAGGTGTACTGTTGTGTGGGAATGCTATCCATCACCGGGAGACTTCACCACGTCAATGCTGACCAGTTGGGCTGGTGGTTGTGTGAGCGTCAGCTGCCTTCTGGAGGCCTGAATGGTCAGTGCGGGCTGTCGTTGTGTGTCCATGAATTCTCTTGGGGCTGACACTTGATGATGGTGATTAATCCATCTGTTTCCCCCCTCTCTCTGTCTCTCCCTCTCCATCCTTTCTCTTTCTCCCTCCTTTCTCTCTCTCCCTCCTTTCTCTCTCTCATTCTCTCTCTCTCTCTCCTTCCTTTCTCTCTCTTCCTCCTTTCTCTCTACTCCCCACTCTCTACTTACTCATGCAGGTGTGAGTGAGGAATGTGCCGGTAGGTGGGAGATGTATGGGTGGGTGGGGAGATGTGTGGGGCATGTGTGGGTGAGTGAAGGGATGTGTGGTGTTTGGGTGATGTGTGTGGGTGATGGATGTGGGTGGGGGTGTTTGGTTGGATGGTAGGAAGTGTGTGGGTGGGGGGTTGGTGAGTGGGGAATGTGAGTGGGTGGGTGCAGGGTGTGTTGATTGGTGGGGTGTGTGGTTGGGGGATGAGTGTTTGGCTGGGTGGTTGGAGGTGTGTGTGGCTATGGGTGGGTGGGTGTGTGTCGGCTGGGGGATGGGTGTGTTTGTGGGGAGATGTGTGTTAATAGGGAAGGGTGGGTTGGTTGGTGTTTGGGTGGGGGTTGTGTGGGTGGGTGGGGTGTGTGGGTGGTGGGATGGATGGAGTGTGTGTGTATGTGGGTGGGAAGGGGGATGTGTGGGTGGGTGAGGTTGTGTGGGTAGGGGGTGTGGGTGGATGGATGGGATGTCGGTGGTGGTTATGTGGTGGGAGGGGGATGTGTGGGTTGGTGAGGGATGTGTCTCATAACATTGTAATATGCATTGTTTATGTTTACAACATTCATTTGACAATGCATTTTCCTATGTAAATGTATCATGCACTATTGATGAATGAAAGATGAGTGATTTGAAGGGCCGAATGTAAGACGGGCCTGCTTGCCCAATTTGTAACCCTTTTAAAATAAAGTTGAATTGAAAACTACTCTCTTTGTCTGTCTCTCTCTTTCCCCCTCCTTTTTCTCTCCCCTTCTTTTTCTCTCCCCTCCTTTCTCTCTCTCACTTTCTCTCTCACTCTCTCTCTCTCTTCATTTTTTCTCTCTCTCTGTCTCTTTTTCTCTCTCTTCCCTCCTTTCTATCTCTCTACTCTCTGTCTCTCACTCTATCTCTCACTGTCTCTCTCTCTCTCTTGCTCCCCTCATTTCTCTCTCTCCCTCACTCTCTCACTCTGACTCTCTTCTCTCACTCTCTCTCTCTCAAGGACAGAAAGTTTCATGAGCCTGTGTGGCCAATTCTTAACTCTTTTAAAATAAAGTTTCTCTGTTTGTCCATTTATTCAGGACATTGCACAGCATAATAATTGTCTGATAATTTGGACTTACTTTGTTATGAAACCTGGCAAGACAACAGCAGAGATACATGATCAGAACGCTACTGATATTAATTTCTGTGACTCATTCTCCAGGTAACAGCCCGGGCAGTTATCCTTTTGTTTTGAAATCACTTAATGTTCCCTCCAGTCACATGCAATACTCACCACCCGTAAAACGCAATCTAAAACACAACCTAAAACGCATTCTAAAACATAACCTAAAACACACAACCTAAAACACAACCTAAAGCACAGCCTCAAACACAAGCTAAAGCAAAACCTATATTCTGATATTCAGGTAGCCAAGCCCCACACCCGTTGGGTCCCTATACTCTGACATTCAGGTAGCCGAGCCCCACACCTGTTGGGTCCCTATGCTCTGACATTCAAGTAGCCGAGCCCCCACACCCGTTGGGTCCCTATACTCTGACATTCAGGTAACCGAGCCCCACACCCGTTGGGTCCCTATACTCTGACATTCAAGTAGCCGAGCCCCCACACCCGTTGGGTCCCTATACTCTGACATTCAGGTAGCCGAGCCCCCACACCCGTTGGGTCCCTATTCTCTGACATTCAGGTAGCTGAGCCCCACACCCGTTGGGTCCCTATACTCTGACATTCAGGTAGCCGAGCCCCACACCCGTTGGGTCCCTATGCTCTGACATTCAGGTAGCCGAGCCCCACACCCATTGGGTCCCTATGCTCTGACATTCAAGTAGCCGAGCCCCCACACCCGTTGGGTCCCTATACTCTGACATTCAAGTAGCCGAGCCCCCCACACCCGTTGGGTCCCTATCCTCTTCAGACAGAACAGATGCTTGCCTGCTGGTCACCGGTTCACATTTGATTGGAGGTGGAGTGTGTACATGGACCCAGGCCCCAGGTGGACCCAGTGTAACACAGCTATGAGGACATGTTATGGGAAGTGACGACGGCTGTTGTGGTACACAGAGCCTCCAGAATAGACATCACATGAGAGAACTGCTGTGTCCTGTGTGAGGCAGGGAGGAGACAGTTTAGTGGTATTGTATGCAGCAGGGTGTAAATATTGACATTTTTTTTTTTTTTTGCATATCCTATTTACATCGATGTTAACACCAGCATTTTGCTGCTGTTGTTGATGTCTTGGCAAGTTTTATGATCAGCAGTTTTCCATTGCTTTCTGAACGACCGGCTCCCATACCAACATGTTAAAACCCCAGAGCGACAGTGTCTGCTGCCAAATCGGTCACCGCCGCGTTTCGAACACATGGTAAGCGGCTCACGAATCGCGTTCGCAAGCCTTTAGACATGGAGACCGGCTTGACACAGTTACATAATCTATATTCAGGGCGACCAGAAAAACTTCCGGATGTGTGCTACTCCTGGTGGGTGTTGTCATCTTTGAAAATTATTGGACGCTTACATTGGATTGACAAGGTTGGTGATGTTGTGTCCTGTTCATTTTCACATATTTGTTAATACTTGCTCTTTGTTGCTAACTCAACGTTAACATCATTATTATTAAACTGATTGTTATCGCTGTGTTTATCACTTGTTCATTGGAACACTTACCCCGAACACAGGAGTGTGAACACTGTGACTGACAGCTGATTGAAGACAATAACAGATGCACCAGCATATTTCAGACATGGAACCAGAAGAAGAGGCAGACAATGTAAATAATAGATGGAGGAAATAGCAGAGTCCATGGGAATATCGATACATGAAGCCCATAAACAGGCACTCTCCCGCTGTTTATGCTTCACCTTGGTACCGCAAGGTACAAGAGCAGCATGATAAGATGAGATGAGGTGATGAGATTGGATGTAATTGTGGTTCCATCAGGGAGGTAACTAATGAGGGGAACAAATCAAAGTGCCAACAATTAGTGTGTTCCTGGGAACATCATCTACACCTTGCTGCATTAGCTGAGTGAGACGAGGCATCAGCAGAATTGCCCAGAATGTTACGGTGTTTATTCTTAATTAACCACTGACCATTATCACTTATTCATTGCTGCCACTTACACATGAATGCCTTTGTTGTCTCTCTTACATTGCTACCGGATTCAATAATAACATCTGTGTTATCACTCACTCATTGTTATCACCCACTCATCATTAACTACTGCCTCATTACCTACTTACTATGTTCAGCCACTCCTCAGGGACTCGTGACCTCCCAATCATTACCATAGCCTCATCATGCACTCTTTGTTATTGGTCACTCAGGTGTCATCACCATCTCATCAGCTGTAGACAGGTGTTTGCATGATGATTTAGTCATCACTGTCTTCTAGTCGTGTTGTCATCACTGTCATCGGTCACACCTTGCTCTCATGTCATTCATTATCATTCAGTCCTTTGTTATTCTTCCACACACACACACACCCCACACACAGCCTACATGTGTAATATTGTTTGTACGTGACTAATACTGGTGTGTTAATCTGTGGCCCACACACACACACACACACACACCCCACATGTGTAATATTGTTTGTACATGATTAATACAGGTGTGCTAATCTGTCACCCGCATCCACACACACACCACACATCATCGACACGTGTAACATTGTTCGTATGTAACTTATACATGTGTGCTAATCTGTCACACACACACAGGAGAAGTTGGTCAACTTTATTCTAGCATGCCAGGATGAGGAGACGGGAGGCTTTGCCGACAGACCTGGGGATATGGTGAGTCGTGTCTGTTTCTCAGTCTCTGCATGACAACTGTGTAACAGTGCATACACACAAGGGTATGTTGACAGAATTAATGAAGAGTCAAGGCAGGAACGCAACAGCACTATCCACCTCACGATATGACATCAACACAATTATCATGTGCCCTGTTAGATGGCTTAGGCATTCATATATCTGCACAGCTCTGGGTCTTTGTTGTTTTGGATCAGTTCTGCCAATATCATTTCTCCTTCCCACTGTCATAGGCCATCCAACATCATTTCTCTCTCTCTCTCTCTCTCTCTCTCTCTCTCTCTCTCTCTCTCTCTCTCTCTCTCTCTCTCTCTATATATATATATATATATATATATATATATATATATATATATATATATATATATATATATATATATATTACCACTGATATTTCCATTTCTCACAATGTTTTCTCAGACTCCTCCTCTTACTACATGTGCCACAAACAATGTTCGTCTCTTTTTTTAAAAATTGTATATACTGGTATACTTTTATAGTTGTATAGACTTGTATACTTTTATAGTAGTATATACTGGTATACATTAATAGTCATTTATACTGATATACTTTGATAGTTGTATATACTGGTATACATTTATAGTTGTACTAGCTGACCCGGCCCGGCTTCGCCCAGCCCCTGGCGGGGAGTATCTCATTTAATTCATATTCGTCCCCTGTTCCTGTTCCCAAAAAAAGACGACCCGCCCCGGCTTCGCCCAGCCCCTGGCGGGGAGCGTCTCATTTAATTCATATTCGACCCCTGTTCCCGTTCCCAAAAAAGACGACCTGGCCCGGCTTCGTCCAGCCCCTGGTGGGGAGCATCTCATGTAATTCATATTCGGCCCCTGCTCCCATCCCCGTTCCCAAATAAGACGACCCGCCCCTGCTTCGCCCAGCTACTGGCGGGGAGCGTCTAATTTAATTCATATTCGACCCCTGCCCCCGTTCCCAAAAAAGACGACCCGGCCCGGCTTCGCCCAGCCCCTGGCGGGGAGCATCTCATTTAATTCATATTATGCCCCTGCTCCCGTTCCCAAAAAAGACGACCCGTCCCGGCTTCGCCCAGCCCCTGGTGGGGAGCGTCTCATTTAATTCATATTCGGCCCCTGCTCCCGTTCCCAAAAAAGACGACCCAGCCCGGCTTCGCCCAGTCCCTGGTGGGGAGCGTCTCATTTAATTTATATTAGTAGTCATATAAGGTCCCGTTCCCGGAAATATGGCGAACAGATTGGAAGAGAACAATCTTCATCCCAATAACTAAATAGGGCAATCTGAAACTACTGAACGTAAACTTACCAAGATATCACGAAAACCCAATAAATGCTGGGATGACTGTATAGATGTCGAAGAAAAATAAAAAGATGAGTTAGAAAATGTTCACGTATTTAAAATAGATGCATTATTTTTATGAAAACTTTAAAAATGCCTTAAAGATTTTATCATTATATATTATAACGCATATGCCTGTAAATAACTGTAGACAAACATTTTATAAAGCTTTGATAACAATGCAACAATTATATATAAAATATATAGCAATGCTACTAAAAGTTATGTCCCTTGATATAACTTTTCTTAAGTTAAGTCCCCTCGCTATATATAAATTATAATGTAAATTACAAAATTAAATTTTATTACGTAAATAGCTGTTTGTAAACTAACAAACTATGACAGTTGGCTGCTCGGGAATGATAAGAACACGTGTAGAAAATTTCATCTCAATCAGATGGCATAAATAACATACATACATAGATACAGACATACATTCTATTTTATATATATAGATATACTGGTGTACTTTTATAGTTGTATATGCTGGTATACATTTATCAGCCTTTTCCAGGTATAGACTCGGGCGTAGTGAAATGAACAACAAGCACATCAGCTGTCTCTCTGTTTCCTCACCTGCCTGTGTGGACTGAACAACACATACATCAGCTGTGTCTCTCTGTTCCCTCACCTGTCTGTGTGGACTGAACAACACATACATCAGCTGTGTCTCTCTGTTCCCTCACCTGTCTGTGTGGACTAAACCATCAACCTGCTGAACATCTTCTGCAAGATCCTCCTCTGCACCATCATCTCAGAAAGCTTTACTGGCCCACTGAATTAACGCTAAACTCCCAGCTGTGCTGAACTCACCAGGAACTTAAACACAGACACCACAAATAAAATGTTGCACCATTTATTGCCAGCCATACTTCGCTGCACGTCATCAAGTGCATACTGCATTACAATAATACTGCAGCGTTACATATCATATGAAGTGAATAAATGAATAATACTTTTGATGAAACATTTCAAACACATGGTCACAGGTATTGTTCGAATAATAGTTACACTGGGTCGTGAGTGCAGCGGGTCGCACAGAGTTTGAGGTGTAACAACTGATCCAGAGTAAGACACATCAAGGTGACATAGTGATCTATACTGATGGGTCAGTTGTGAGAAACAGACGGAGTGTTTGAGGTGTAACAACTGATCCAGAGTAAGACACATCAAGGTGACATTGTGATCTATACTGATGGGTCAGTTGTGAGAAACAGACGGAGTGTTTGAGGTGTAACAACTGATCCAGAGTAAGACACATCAAGGTGACATTGTGATCTATACTGATGGGTCAGTGGTGAGAAACAGACAGAGTGTTTCTTCTTCTTCTTTGCGTTCATCCGGAGTGATTTTTTCAGATGTGATTGCGGTGTGTCTGGTTAGGCACCCTCGGGTCGAAACCCTCAGGCCAACACATCCGACTTTTAGCGTGCATTTTTGACCAGGTTAGCAATCCTGGGAGACTCTCACTTTTGTGGTACCGTCCACATCTCAACTGGTCTAGTTGGAACAGTCGAAGACTACACGGTCATCCCTCAAGTGAAGGCAGGGACAGTCCATAGCATTTTCCGCCATCCTGGGTGGCTTCCATAATTGCAGAGCCGGCACATAACGCTCTGGTGCTGGGTTTACCGAGGGAATCGTCACGTCCTGCTCATGGCTGTTTTAATTCCTCACTTCAATATATTGGGCATTTCGCTCGCCCTGGGCCGTTCCTGCACAAACCAGTCAGTTCTGCGGTTGGTTTCCACTAAGCGAGTTTTCGGACATGTGCTTGTCCCTGTACCCATCAGAGCTGTTCCAGGCACGGCGGACATTCGGAAAACTACCTAGTCAGAGCTGTTCCGAACAAGAGCGGCATTCGGAAACTAGGTAGTCAGAGCTGTTCCTAGCACGGGAGACATTCGGACGAGACATTTCACTCGGACGTAAATGCGTAGTGTCAATTTTTAGTTTGCCACCCGTAGGACGACACTTCCGACTTCCGGCGGGCATTTTTTAGTGAGGTTAGCCTTCCTCTGGTTTCGAGACACGTTAGACTGTTGTAATGTCACCCGCATCTCAGCTGGTCAAGATAGAACGATCAACGATATCGTGGTCTGCCCTCAAGGGAAGGCAGGGGCAGACCATGGGCATTATCTCGCTATCCAAGGAGGCTTCCATAATTGCAGAGCCGGCACATATTGCTCTGAGACTGGGCTCACCCAAGGAGTTTCCACGTCCTGCTCATGGCTGCTTTAGTTCCTCACTTCCATGTGTTGGGCATCCCACTTGCCACTGATCGCTCAATCACACACCAGGAGCGGTCAGACTGCGAGTGACATCCACTCGGTAAGCTTTTGCTTGTGACTTCAGACCACGCAATAGGTTCACCTCGCCGTGCGTTCCATTTCGCGTTGATGAGACATTCTTCCACTTTTGTCTACACTCTCTATGAGTTAGATACAGACAGTTTCCGTAACCCTTCGACTGGGGCACTTTTCTGACTTTTTTGTACTCGCTCACGAGGTAGGCTACATGTGCTGCCGGCTCAGCACCTTACCTTCGTGCAGCAGTGAACGGGAAACGGCCAGGCCCCTTCATCCGGGAAACTCTCATATCCCCCAGCTGGGAGCCTTCGAACATGTATCAGACCTGAGCATGTAGCTTGCTCAGTATCATGTTTCTATTTTCCGGTAGACGGGTATCAGCCTGGCTCTAAGATCCGAGGGTTTGTGGCTTAGAGGCGTTCAGCCACAGCCCTCGACAGGGAGCCTTAAGAGTTTTGTCCGGACCAAGAAATTCTGCCTTTGTGCACCTCATTAAAATTTTGACTGCTATCCTCAGTCTATGCCTGCATAGCAGCAGGTTGTGTCTCTCTTAGTCTGGTCCCTATCCCATAAGCTGTCCGATATGTAATTTTCCACCCATCGGCAAGCAAATGGGGTCTATGGGACACGCAAGCTCCCCCACCACGTCAAGGTGGAGACACATCGGGGGAGAGACGGAGTGTTTGAGGTGTAACAACTGATCCAGAGTAAGACACATCAAGGTGACATTGTGATCTATACTGATGGGTCAGTGGTGAGAAACAGACGGAGTGTTTGAGGTGTAACAACTGATCCAGAGTAAGACACATCAAGGTGACGTAGTGATCTATACTGATGGGTCAGTGGTGAGAAACAGACGGAGTGTTTGAGGTGTAAGAACTGATCCAGAGTAAGACACATCAAGGTGACGTAGTGATCTATACTGATGGGTCAGTGGTGAGAAACAGACGGAGTGTTTGAGGTGTAAGAACTGATCCAGAGTAAGACACATCAAGGTGACGTAGTGATCTATACTGATGGGTCAGTGGTGAGAAACAGACGGAGTGGTTGGGGTGTAACAACTGATCCAGAGTAACACACATCAAGGTGACGTAGTGATCTATACTGATGGGTCAGTGGTGAGAAACAGACGGAGTGGTTGGGGTGTAACAACTGATCCAGAGTAACACACATCAAGGTGACGTAGTGATCTATACTGATGGGTCAGTGGTGAGAAACAGACGGAGTGTTTGAGGTGTAACAACTGATCCAGAGTAACACACATCAAGGTGACATAGTGATCTATACTGATGGGTCAGTGGTGAGAAACAGACGGAGTGTTTGAGGTGTAACAACTGATCCAGAGTAAGACACATCAAGGTGACATAGTGATCTATACTGATGGGTCAGTGGTGAGAAACAGACGGAGTGGTTGGGGTTTCATCGCGAAGGCTAATGGACGATGCTTGAAACAGGAGGAAGTGACATATGAGACTATGACTTCCAGCATGAGAATGGAGGTGGAGGCAGTCACAGCGGCTTTCCATTGGTTAGAGGAGACCAGTGCAACACACGTTGTATTCATTACGCATTCAAAGAGTATGCTTAGAAAGGTGGAGAAAGGAATGTTTTGTGTGGAATGGCTATCATAATAAGACGTCACAGACTGAGAATTGTATGGATGTTTTTGCCCTATCAATGCGGGAGTTTGGGGGAATGAACAGGCTGATAGGCTGGCAGGGAATGCAACTCTTGGTGATGGATTACCTATGGACAAGGGGGTGGGGGGGGTGGTTGAGAGCCTGTGGGACCAGGTGGAGACGGCGGGGAGAAAGATTGAAAACCCATATGTGGAAAGAATGATATGTTGGGGGATTGGCAGGGGTTCTTAAAGAATCTCAAAACTGAGAGGAAAGACCAGGAGAACTTTCAATCAGATATCAGTGGGAACGATTAGTAGTATAACTCTTCACTGGCTGTTGAACGAGGGGATGGAGCGTGTATGGGAATATCCTGAATGCAGTAATGTTAATTCTTAGCTCAACTCAACTCAAATCAACTCAACTCGACATTATTCGAATGTAGAGCATTTATTAACTTTAAATTTGTTTTCAAAAGAGCGATTTCAAAATATAATTGAGTCCACCATGAGAACTCACCTGTGTAATCATTAAAGCCATCGATCACAAGAAAAGGAACTATAAAATACGATTGACTCCATCATGAGATGAAGATAAGTGGCCTGACAGTGTAATTGAACTGAGGCCTGTATAGTTGTCCTAGGGCTACCACAGCTGCAGTGTGGGACTTCAGATACAGAAGATATGTTTTGTTTATCACAGATGAAATTAAAAGCCTGGTGTGTGATATCAGGGCAGGCCACCTGGAAAGTTTGACCTTAGCCGTGATTCTGGAGGGGGCAGTCAACCTCTAAACTTTGACCTGAGCTTGGATATCAGAGGGGAAGCCACCTATAAACTCTGACCCTAGCTGTTGTAGCAGAGGAGAGGCCACCTTTAAACTTTGACCTGGACTTTGTCAGAGGAGAGATCACCTTTACATTTTGACCTGAACTTTGTCAGAGGAGAGGCCACCTTTAAGCTGTGACCTGAACTTTGTTAGAGGAGAGGCCACCTTTAAACTTTGACCTGGACTTTGTTAGAGGAGAGGCCACCTTTAAACTTTGACCTGAACTTGGATGTCAGAGGGGAAGCCACCTATAATCTCTGATGCTAGCTGTTGTAGCAAAGGAGAGGCCACCTTTAAACTGTGACCTTAACTTTGTCAGAGGAGAGGCCATCTTTAAACTGTGACCTGAACTTTGTCAGATGAGAGGCCACCTTTAAATATTGACCTGAACTTTGTCAGAGGAGAGGCCACCTTTAAACTGTGACCTTAACTTTGTCAGATGAGAGGCCACCTTTAAACTTTGACCTGGACTTTGTCAGAGGAGAGGCCACCTTTAAATATTGACCTGAACTTTGTCAGAGGAGAGGCCACCTTTAAACTGTGACCTTAACTTTGTCAGATGAGAGGCCACCTTTAAGCTGTGACCTGAACTTTGTTAGAGGAGAGGCCACCTTTAAACTTTGACCTGGACTTTGTTAGAGGAGAGGCCACCTTTAAACTTTGACCTGAACTTGGATGTCAGAGGGGAAGCCACCTATAATCTCTGACGCTAGCTGTTGTAGCAAAGGAGAGGCCACCTTTAAACTTTGACCTGAACTTTGTCAGAGGAGAGGTCACCTTTAAACTTTGACCTGAACTTTGTCAGAGGAGAGGCCACCTTTAAATATTGACCTGAACTTTGTCAGAGGAGAGGCCACCTTTAAACTGTGATCTTAACTTTGTCAGAGGAGAGGCCACCTTTAAACTGTGACCTGAACTTTGTCAGAGGAGAGGCCACCTTTAAACTTTGACCTGAACTTTGTCAGAGGAGAGGTCACCTTTAAACTTTGACCTGAACTTTGTCAGAGGAGAGGCCACCTTTAAATATTAAACTGAACTTTGTCAGAGGAGAGGCCACCTTTAAACTGTGATCTTAACTTTGTCAGAGGAGAGGCCACCTTTAAACTGTGACCTGAACTTTGTCAGAGGAGAGGCCACCAATAAACTCTGACCCTGTGCTGTTACAGGGACAAGCCTCATGAATACTTTGACCTCGAATTAACTTGAGTTTCTAATTGTATCTATAAATGTTGTCTGCCCCCACAGGTTGACCCGTTCCACACAGTGTTTGGGCTGGCGGGCCTGTCCCTGCTGGGAGACACCTCCGTGCAGGCGGTCAACCCAGTCTTCTGTATGCCGGAGGAGGTCATCAGGAAGCTGAACATACAGATACAGTATTTGTAGCACCACCCCCAGGTGACAAGACCGACCACTGTAGAAGTCTGATGTATCACCCATGGCTAGAGGCCAGGCCCTGACTGACTTGCCAGTCCTGGTCATACAACTGTCCGCCTGAACTGGCAGCTGTCCCCGCTGGCCTCCACATTTCTGCATATTTCTGAACTAATTCAGTGTTGAAGGATAATATATCACCAAATGTGACCTCTCATTTGTACAGAAGGATGATATTCACCATACTAAGGTCATTGATTTATTTGTTTTATTTCAAGGTATCTTCTGCAGTTTAAATACTCCGTGAACGGAAATTAAAATTTGAACTGAGTCATGGCTGATTCTCAAAATGCTGTCACTTTTTTGCTTCATGAGTGACGACTTGGCAACATAAATCTGGATCTGGTTGTAAATGATAACCAAAAACACAAAGTAGCCAACAATAAATCTATATTTAATTACAAACTGGTGTCTTAACCAAATAAACCAAAAATAACAATGATATTCACCACAGAGAGAGGAGAGGGAGACAGATAGAAGGGGTGTTCAAACACGTATATACATAAATTGAATTATAAAATAAGTGCCATGTTGGCAATATAAATTTGAATGCCGATGAAAATGATGAGTTAAAACTGGCCATTTATAAAACTGAGTGACAACTTGGCATATACATGTAACTTACAGAACGAGGGACTTTCTCCAATTTGGTGCTGGATTTTTTGGTCTCTTTGAGCTTCCATCTACAGTAGAAGTTTATAAAGTTAGCTATTTCCACGAAAGGAAGAGACAAGGGGAAGACAGAGAATTAAATACCTAGATGGCTTAACCACATGGCATGGTCGAGACAGGAACACGAAGCTGATCCACAACTTTGATGATCGAGTGAAATGGCGAGTCATGACCCGCCCACGCTTACCGGCATGGTACATGATGGATGGATGGGTTTTCATATATAGTTAAGTTAGTTATTTTCACAAATTGTATCTCTGTGAGTTTCCATACATAGTTACAGTTTACAGGTAGTTATTTTTACAATGTTTGTCTCTGTGAATTTTCATACACAATTGAAAATTAAACGTAGTTATTTCCACAATTTTTGTGTCTGTGAATTTTCACATATAGCTGAAAATTAAAGTCAGTTATTTCCACAACTGTTGTGTCTGTAATTTGGTTCCCCAAACTATGTTCATGTAATATACAGTTATAAAGGCAACATGTAAAAACAGTATACCAACATTGAATAAAGATAAATACAGTTACTAGCCAAACTTACTGTCTACAATTCCCTGCCAGAGATAATGCCTCTTATGTATTTAAGATTTTTAGAAGAAGTAGCCATATATAAATGTATATCTGTCACAAATTAAGTTGCAAACTGGCAACATACATCAACAACTCTATATTCACATATATAATAAAGTTTATTATTAAAAAAAACATGGGTGCCCTATCACAAATCAACACGAATATTCAGCAATTATAAATTGTATGTAGAATAAATGTCTGTAATTCAAAACAATGTTTTCCCGTAGTGAATTTGAATAACGAAGACACAAACAATAGATTGCACGATTTATTGCCTGGCATATTTCGCTGCATCTCGTCAGGTACATACTGCAGAAATCACACAACTTACGTGAAATTAACTAGATAAATCCTTCAAGTTGAAATATACACATATTCGCACAGTAATGTCGATTATCTACCACGGTAATTTTAAGCTGACTAACATGTCTTTCTGTTTACACAATTCTGGCTTGCGTTGATAGATCATAATTGCTTCTGCAAATTTTAACAAGCGAGTATTTTGTGTTATATGAGTGGCTATAGGAACACAAAATACTCGCTTGTTAAAGTTTGCAGAAGCAATTATGATCTATCAACTGCAGCCCTCTTCCAACAGAAAGTAGTTTTTAGATGTGGCAGTTGGACTTCGGAACCAATAACAATATATCCTGACCTACCACAGGGATCACCATTATCTCCGGTACTGTTCAACGCCTACACAGTGGGAATCACCAGTGAGCAGGTCACTGGACCTGGCAGGACATTGTCATATGCCGATGATGTTTTAGTGTATCGTCAGGGGAAGAATAGGAATCAGGTTGCTGTGGAACTACAAACCGAACTCAATCGCATAAGTACTTTGTGTGATGAAGCTGGGGCAATGGTCAACCCAACAAAGGCAACAGTGACTTAGTTCTCGATGAATAATCATATTGTCAACACTCCAACACCAACTGTAAATCTGTGTTCAGGGACGGTGGAAAGAACGCAGCAATGAATTACCTGGGGATACGGTTTGATCGAAGCCTTGCTTATAATGAGCACATAGACCAGGTAATAACAAAGGCCAAGCGGGGTTTGGCTGCGATGCGGGTGATGGCGGCAGCAAACTGTGAGCAGCGCCATCTATGTCTTCTGTACGAGGGGCTGGTCATGTCTGTTTTTGAGTATGCGATGGCAATCCTGACTCTCAGCCGTAAGCAGATAGAAAGGATGGAAAGGAAACAGAATGAAGCTATGCGCATTATTCTTGGATGTACAAGAGATACAGCATGCAGGGCGATGCGCTACCTTCTTGATTTTCCAACCATTGAAGAGAGAATACAAGTTTGCAGGGCACGCGCCTACCTCAGAGTTAACACAAACACACAACATCCATTGCATAGTGAAATTATGAAGGTGAAGGTCTGAAATTATGAAGGTGAAATGCACTCTTGAAATGAAGGATCGGTAGGGCACGCGCCTACCTCAGAGTTAACGCAAACACGCAACATCCACTGCATAGTGAAATTATGAAGGTGAAGGGCAGCAGGTTAAAAAGAGGACGGTCGTGGATGGATCAAGCCGAAGACATTCTTCAACAGGTGTGTTCACTTGAGGACTTAGAACCTGGCGAGGAGTGGGTGCAAGTGCCAACAGATTTCTGCACATCCTTTTCAGTTTGCATCCAACTAGATAGAAAATGCAGACAAGAAAATCCGGCTGCTGTGGAGGCTGAAGTACAAGCGTTGATTTTCGAGAATTCGCTAGACGGTGATGCGGTCATCTACACAGATGGGTCGGTCGTCCGACATGTGAGAAGCTCATGGGCCTTTACGGCTCGGGCCGGAGGGAGAATTGTGAAGGAGGACTCTGGTGCTTTCACTGAAACCACAAGTAGCCTGACTATGGAAGTCATGGCAGTAAGTAAAGCAATAACGTGGCTCGAGACACAGACATTCACTAGGGCATGTTTCCTTAGCGACTCAATGAACATGATCAAGAGGATAGAGGAGGGGTCGATCCGAAGAGAATGGTTGCTGCCTCTGGAGCGGTCTCGGCTGACAAAGATTAGTTTCATCTTCGTGCCAGGGCATGCGGGAGTCCAAGGAAATGAGCGGGCTGACAAGCTCGCAGGTGAGGCTACTGTGGAGGGCGGACGCGCCATGGACCAGGCTGACATTCTGAATGCTCTACGAGAAGTAAGACTTTGCGATGAACCAAGTGATGACTGTGAATCTACAACCATGGCCAGACTGCGAAAACAGCAAATTAAAAGAGGGGTGGCCAAACAAGAACACTACGCAGGAAGCCAAAGAAGATTGATAAACCATCACAGAACTGGCGTCGTTAACCGCTACACGCTGCTGGATTTGCTGAGGAGGGGATCAGAGCACTTATGGACTGAATGGTTCGATGTGCAATGGGGATGATCTGTCGACTAACTAACTAAAGATATTACTGTTTATGTTTTCCAGCGGGAGCGACTGCCTCCCTGGGTAAAATGAATAAATAGAAATCTACGGAATTGTTGCTTCGGGATAAGTGGCGACCGGTGGTAATTCTTTAATATTATAGTATGTTCCGATTTGAATGCCTACATTCACGATCAATTATTTTGAAAACTGTCTGTTGCATCGTTATGAAATTGTTCCAGCCGTCTTATATTTACCCCCACCCAAGGAATATGTCTTTGATAGGTCCAAAAACAACTTAAATCACTGAAAGCGGCGACATTCCTTTGATGTTTTGCTGAACAACTAGTGATTTCTTGCTAAAAAAGTTATGTTTACGGTAATGGGGACCTGCAAATTCAGATGACACACAAAGGCGTATCCGGATTTGTATCGGAGTGGGTGCAATGAAAGAAGTAGCTTACAATCGACAGGGTCGGCTGCATTGCACCGGGTTTTTATCCCATACGGCTCAGTTTCTTTCCGCAATGCGGAAAGCGTCACACAAAGCACGAACTCCGTAGCTCCAGCGACGACCCTCGGGAGTCTCAAAAAAAAATGCACTCTTGAAATGAAGGACGCGGCGCGGAATAGAACATACAACCTTCGGAGCCCGAGTCAGACGGCTTGACCACTTCACCACGGAGAATCCCGAGAGGGGTGCAATGTGTAATATTAGTAAAGACAGAGAATTTACAGAGGCACGGGGTAAATAATTTGTAAATTAACAGGAAAGTAGAAGGAATATATTTCTTACCTTATTTTTCATTTCCTTCTTGTTTCTTCAGCTGATGCTGATGCTGTAATGTTTAGGGCCTGCAATTTGTCTGAATAGTTGGAGCAACATATCCCAGTAAGTGTGTACGTAGATTAAGATCTGCGATCTGCTCATACCTAAATTTGTGTCGGGTGATTCCAGTAGGTTGATGATTGCTCTCGGTTGCATAAAATTCAATCCATCCTTTCTCCAATAGTCCTCTTCCTCTTTCAACACATGGTCCTCACATTTTTTCCAGTAACTTTTATCAATATTTAATAGCGCGGACAGACAGACATGTAGGTAGGTAGGTAGTTAGGCAGAAAGGTAGGTGGGTGGGTGGGTCGGTCGGCCGGCAGGCAGGAGATAGGTAGGTAGGTAGCTAGATAGATAGATAGATAGATAGATAGATAGATCCCCGCCAGAAGCCGGGCCTTGTCAGCTAGTTTATTTATATAATCACGTTTCATGAAAGAACCCCCATTTGGAGACACCTCTGAACTATCCAATTTAACTTTGCGTTGTTTGTTTCAAAACGGAAATCACTTGAAAATTTTAAAAAATGCGGGGACGTGTCTTGGTGAAGCTGTAATACTGTTAAAATGATGGACGCAATCTCTAAGTCGTAATTTATATACCGCATATAAACAAACTTTGAAATCTGCTGTACAATCTCCAGAACAAAAAATTTTTTGTTGGGTGGACATAATGATAAGGTTATATACTAAATCTCATCATTTTCCCTCAGTTGGTTACTGAGATATTGAATTTTATATTGAGGCAACAAAGAAACAACAAAAAAACAACAACACTATAGCACTTTTCTTGAGGCAATTACTAATTAGTAGATAATAGTCTCTGGGCGAGTAGTTTCTGGACTTTCAGCTGTATCTTGAATATCCAAGGGCTTAATCTTTATTTCAGCCATATAGATTTTGTCCCAAGACAATTTCTGACAACCTGGGGTTGTTCGCCAGTGAATAATACGTTCAACTTGGCGGCGGCACCCCGACTTCTGACATTTGGTAAAACCATATTTCGCATCTTTTGATAAAACCATATTTCGCATCTTTTGATAAAACCATATTTCAGCATTCTTTGGTGAAACCATATTTCGGATTCTTTGGTAAAACCATATTTCAAGGTTCTTTTTGTTGTTTGGTATATTTACTAATTATCCAAGATTCACAGCCATGTATTAAAGTGTGTCGGTGTATTGTAAAAACAGATAACACCCAAGAGTAAAATAATTGCGCTTCCTCTATCCCTCACCCCATAGACCAGATGTGAAGAAACCAGAATGTATGACAAGTAGCCAAGGCCTGTCTCTGTCCCCAGTCCCCACCTTCAGCACATGCAACAAGACCACAGTCTGCCCAGTCTGCAGGAAGACAAGTAGCAACAGATGTAGTGACAGAGCACAATACCTGGTTCCCTGCGTGAATCTGCGGTGTGTGCTAAGAGGTCGGTACAGCATGGCAACCACTGTTCCGTTCAAGGCAATACCAGCCATGATGATAAATGTTCCCTGGAACATCAACTACAGAACAGTTCCATTAATGAGAACATCCGTGTGTCATAAATACATGTACAGGGACTGACTGGCATTCACAGCAGCTGTAGGGGCAGATGTCAGAGACCACAACATACAACAGAACAACAGATATATACAGATGTTAGAAAATGCTACAGACAACAGAAAAAAATGATAAAAGAGAGGGGCAACAGATAATACCTTGGACTGCCAGAGTAACTAATGAGTGTCTGGAGAAGGCTAATGTAAGCAGAACAATTTACACGAAAGTCATGTTAAGTTGTGATGATTGATGCCCCAGGACACTGGGTATCCCCAAGCGTGCAGTCCTCTAATGCAGCAGGCATAGCACAATACCTTTCTCAATGTTTATGAGAAGTTGGTTGTAATATCTCCTCTCTCACCATCAAACATAGCATCAACATTCCTGACCTCACTTAACTCACAGGTCGTGCAATTGGCCTAGTGAGAGACTCACCATTACCCCACAGCTGAAGCCTACAGCACGGACAATATCTGCCCTGTCCATGCTTCTTCCAGCCTGTATTGGTGTATTGACCAGCCTGTTCATTGCCCTTTATGTCGACATACACAAGTGCGTACATCCATGTGAGATCTGTGAAGCTGAACTTTCACACGCTGTCTGCTCATTCACTACAACAACTTACTGTTTGAGATGTTCCATTACATGTTCATGAAGTCTGACTTCATCTCACATGAGCCTCCGCATGCAGAAGTCCTGTCAGTGTTCACTTTATCTCTAGACACCCTCCACATGCAGGAGTCCTGTTAGTGTTCACTTCATCTCTAGACACCCTCCGCATGCAGGAGTCCTGTCAGTGTTCACTTATCTCTAGACACCCTCCACATGCAGGAGTCCTGTAAGTGTTCACTTCATCTCTAAACACCCTCCACATGCAGGAGTCCTGTAAGTGTTCACTTCATCTCTAGACACCCTCCACATGCAGGAGTCCTGTTAGTGTTCACTTCATCTCTAGACACCCTCCGCATGCAGGAGTCCTGTCAGTGTTCACTTTATCTCTAGACACCCTCCACATGCAGGAGTCCTGTTAGTGTTCACTTCATCTCTAGACACCCTCCGCATGCAGGAGTCCTGTCAGTGTTCACTTTATCTCTAGACACCCTCCACATGCAGGAGTCCTGTTAGTGTTCACTTCATCTCTAGACACCCTCCACATGCAGGAGTCCTGTTAGGGTTCACTTCATCTCTAGACACCCTCCACATGCAGGAGTCCTGTTAGTGTTCACTTCATCTCTAGACACCCTCCACATGCAGGAGTCCTGTTAGGGTTCACTTTATCTCTAGACACCCTCCACATGCAGGAGTCCTGTTAGTGTTCACTTCATCTCTAGACACCCTCCACATGCAGGAGTCCTGTTAGTGTTCACTTCATCTCTAGACACCCTCCACATGCAGGAGTCCTGTTAGGGTTCACTTTATCTCTAGACACCCTCCACATGCAGGAGTCCTGTCAGTGTTCACTTCATCTCTAGACAAGACATCCTCCACATACAGTTGTGTTATTGTTCACTTCATCTCTAGACACCCTCCACATGCAGGAGTCCTGTCAGTGTTCACTTCATCTCTAGACAAGACATCCTCCACATACAGTTGTGTTATTGTTCACTTCATCTCTAGACACCCTCCACATGATGCAGACCCGTAGGCGGGAGCTCCTCAGAGAGCTGGAAAACAGAAGTGTTGCAATGGATTTTTCCCGTATTTGTCATGAGGTAGAGAGCAACTGGCTGCTGGGATGGAAAGTTCATGATTCAGCCCACGAGTTTGTGTACAGTCTATATGAAAACATTGACAGTTTCACGTGCAACACGATTTCCAACAGCTATGACTGAAAATGTGTACACGTTCTGCCAGTATTCTTTGCATAAACAGGCCGTTGAGAGAAAACACCCAGCACATGTGCTTTAAATATCACGACTATCTGAACACGACCGTCTACGAGCCATTGATATGTTGGAGACCAGAATGAGCTCGCGGGCCATTGCCAGAAGGGTGATTTGCCAGAAGGATGAATTGCCAGAAGGGTGATCTGCCAGAAGGATGAATTGCCAGAAGGATGAATTGCCACCACAGGACTATTGTACGTCTCAGTAAACGCTACAGAACCACTGACAGTGTCCGGGATAGACTTCGGAGTGGCCAACCATGAGTTACTACCCCTGGGCAAGATCGCCATATTGTGCTGAGTCACCTACGGGATAATGTTCTCTCGGCAAGTCAAACAGCAACAGCAATAGTGGCTAGACGTGGGCAAGTCAAACAGCAACAGCAATAGTGGCTAGACGTGGAGAGGTCTCTCGAATGACAGCCATACGACGACTCAGAGATACAGGCCTTTCTGTCAGATGACCTTATGTTGGGCCAAACTGGACTCACAAACATCGTCAGTAGCGCCTGTAATGGGCAGAGCAACATGTCAGATGGATTAGACTACAGTGGAATGTTGTCTATTGACACACGAAAGCAGATTCAACATATCCTTTGCTGATGGACGTATGCGAATTTAGTGACGGTGTGGAGAGCGCTTTGGAGATTGCTGTTTGTCAGCACAACCGATTTGGAGGTAGCAGTTTTCACATTTGGGGAGGATTCCGTTTTCACCATCGCTTGCCTCTTCACATCTTCCGTGAAAATGTTAATGCTGTGACATATCAAGATGAGGATCTGGATGCATTCACAAATGTATCCAGACTCGCAACTCCTCCAGCAGAATAACGCACGTGCGCACATCGCATGTATTACGCAGCAATATCTACAGCAGCACAGCATTATGACGATTGATTGGCCTGCTGTAACATCTGACATGTCCCCTATAGAACATCTGTGGGACGAGCCTGGATGCAGAGTCTACAGGCCAGGTTCTGCAGCTAATCTGTAACATCTCAAAGCTGCTCTAACACTGAATGGGACTCGATCCCTCAGAATTTCCTTCAGACACTTGTGTGTTCCATGCGGAGCCGCTGTCAGGCTTGTTTGTAAGCACACGGTGGACATACCAGATACTGAGGACAATGTGGATGAATTATTTTATTGGTTGAATTTTTGGTTTTCTACCTTGCTTGCAAAGAATGCAATTAATTTCATAACAATCAAATGTACAAATTAATGACTAGCATGGATTTGTAGGAAAATGAATAAATATTCCAAATATGGCAACTTGTAAATACTTATATTTACTCACAGCACTCTGTTCCTGCCTACAGGGGTGCATTTTTAATGTGCCTCAGTATGTAATGTCTTGCCTTTAGTAAAGGAACTCCCACTCAGGAAAATGTTTACAAATTGACCTGGTTTACTAGGTCTCTCTCTCTCTCTCTCTCTCTCTCTCTCTCTCTCTCTCTCTCTCTCTCTCTCTCTCTCTCTCTCTCTCTCTCTCTCTCTCTCCCCCCCCCCTCTCTCTCTCTCTCTCTCTCTCTCTCTCTCTCTCTCTCTCTCTCTCTCTCTCTCTCTCTCTCTCTCTCTCTCTCTCTCTCTCTCTCTTTCCAGGGCAGAAAGGATACAGTTAAGTTTGTAATATTATGTCTGCCAACCACTGAAATTATCTGCTTTCCAATGAAAACCATACAGTAAATATATACTTGCCACTGTAAATTTATACAAGTAAACAACTGTCCTCTTGTGTCCAATCCTGACTGACACAAAGTGAATGTTGACTAAGTGACAGATAGAGTGGCTATGGTTGTGTCTAGGGTATGTCCTTGTAACAATGTGATGTTGAACAACAGATTAATCAAGATGCATCACCACCAAACACCAGTCAGTGAACAAGCGTTAATTTGCGCACATAATATTCCTTTAATTCTGAATTAACACAGACACATATAAATCCAGGAACAATAATTCTCTAAGAATATATCTCCATCCCAATGGAACACGTCGAATAACACTGCCTCTCAAGGCTACTAAAATCTCGTCCCACACGACAGGTATACTAGCCTCTCTCTAGGCCCGACTCAAAGTAACCCACTATGGGTCTAGAATTCCACTCACTATCCCTGGAACCCACAGTGCGGAGTTATCTTCCAAACTCCGTCACAATTCTTCACTTTTTCAGACCACGACCTTCTCCTGGTCTGGTCTACACTCAACTCCCTCTCAGCTCGGAGTCCAAACCTCAACTCCCCGTCAATCTTTGTCCCTGTCTTTTTAAACAATTCTATGCCCCCTGACAATGATCCACACAAACACCACCTCACTGCTCCAACTGTCTGCCCCTTCTTGCAGCCCCTCTACCTTACACCCAACCCCGTTTATCTCCTTATATTTTCTTTCCGGTGAATGCCCTTTCACCTCGTGAACTGTTTATATTGTACGGCCACTCACCTTAATGCCACTGAACACAGGCATGTGACACTACCCCACCCTCAAAAGAAAACATCGTTTTCAAATGTTGGGAGACTCATACTTATCAAATATGTGACCCAGACACATTGCCTGGGTAGTCGTTAGTATCAATCCAACTTACTCTAGCTACCACACTTAATAATATATCAAATACTCATAGTAAACTCCCATATTCCCCACACATAAATACAACCATCTTTCTATCTTTTGTATCAATGCATGAAATAATACATCATAGAAAAGCATTATACTTATGTACCCACAGGTCTATTAATATCTTTAAGAAGACACAAGCTATTTGTGTACCGACCATATATCAGGTGGTTCTTTTCTTGCATCAACCCACCTCTGATTCCTGTCGATGCTGTGTCTACCTTTCGTGTACCCATGACTCATGGTACCTCTACAATTACAACATCTGTTTGCTATCCCTAGCCCTGGGTCAGTAATGTCGCGAACACTCTTTTGACCTGACTCAACTTTCCTATCTGCATATTGTACTGTTACACTTGCGTCTCTGTTTAGTCTGAACTCTTTATTCAATCTTGGCCCATATATCTGGCACCTTTCTTTCTGCTGCATACGCCTTATGCCTATGTGCCCTGCACATGTACTATCCTGAGCTGTTCTAGTATATCGGTCTCTATGTGTTAACGGTAATACTACTTGCCCACATGCAGTTCCGCCATCTGAAAAGCGGCGAGTGAGAACATTGTTCTTCATCTCGAAGCACCATCTACCTTTCTTTGACTGCCTATGTTCTACTCTCCTACACCCTTGTGAACATTTGTTCAGAGTAGTATCTTGTCTCTGGGAGCCACTAGCACTATATTTGGGATCCATTCTCATCTCAGCTGTACTATCCTTGTCCTGAGTTCCTGTGTCTACTTCAAGTGCCTCTTCTACCTCAGCTATACTCTCTAATTTAGGTTCTCTTGTGGTACCTACCTCATTACTGCTTACACTATATTTTTGGTCCCAATAAACTACTTCCTCTTCTGTACACTCTTTAACTCCTATAACATTTCCTATGATGAGATCTGCCACTGGTGAGTCTAAAACACATGCTGTCACTCTTCCTGTTATGTATGGTGTTTTTACTGTTATCACGGCTATTGGGTAGTATTCTACTGTCCCATTAAATGTTATGGATCTAATCTTTTTCCCTGTATAATCCGAGGGATGCACTAAACTCTTTCTCACCCCGATGGACGTACATCCGGAATCCCTAATTGTTAACGCTGGCCTATCATTAACAAACCCATGATGCATCTTCAGACTTCCTCCTTCATGGACTGCTGATCCTGCTTTCACTGTATGACCACATATTAAGACTGGCTGACCGTCTTTTTCAAAAAGAGGTTTGCACCCACTACAATCTTCATTGTTCAGCGTCTCAATTACTTGTGCTGCATTTGAGTGCTCTGTTTCTCTCATCCTACATTGATGACTGACATGCCCGTTCCTTCCACATTTGAAACAAGTGATCTCCCTTTTACTGTTGTTCGTTGGTCCATCTGATGGTTGTGCATCACAATCTGCCATTTTGTGTCTCCAGCTCCCACAATTCCAGCATCCGGCATAATTTGGACGTCTCTTGGAAGTTCCCTCTTCTATATGGGTACCGTCCTACTCTACCAACATTGTTTCCTCGGAAAACCATTATCTTGAAGTTCTTGTTGCTCACCTTTCTGTGCTGAATCCACACTTTTCGCCCTTGGTCTAATGACTGGATTCTGGTCCTATTTAGTGTACGCTGCACAGACTATTTCCTCACTCATTAGTTTCCCAATAGAACTTTTAGGATGTGCAGTCATATAGTTTTGCCCTAACTGAGACATTGTGTCTATGTCCTTTGGCTTCCGTTCCTCAAAGAACGCCACTAAATAGAATTGCATGCAGATACTACCTTGTCTCTTAACATTAGATCTACTAATTTATTAAAATCTTTCCCTACTTCTGCAAGCTCCATCCATTTGTTAAATGTATTCTTTACAGTGTTAACAAAATCTGTGAAATCTTGATTTGTTCTCTGGCACTAACTGTCTAAACTTTGTTCTATATCCATGTTCAGTTAGTTGGAACTTTGTCAGCAAACGTTGACGTAAGATAGTGTAGTTTGTTTCTTTCTTCTACAGGTAAATTGAACATGGTGTCTAGTGCCTTGCCCGTAAGAAATTCGCCAAGTCGCATCCCATACTCTTTCTCTGGAATACCTAACGCTTTGGCTGATGCCTCGAACCTGGCCAAATAATTTTCAAGTTGGTCTCGGTCTGTAAAATATGGCAGTTTTAATCTCTATGACGACTGCGACGGTCTTCTGCTTTCCTCAATTTGACCTTTCGAAGATAGTTCTAGTTTTCTTAACTCGATTTCAGTTTGCATCTGACACTTGATCTTCTCTTTCTCAATTTCCATTTTCATTTGTGTCTCTTTTCTCTTCCTGTAGACGCTTGTTTTCTATTTCAGCTAACTTTACTTCCTGTAGACGCTTGTCTTCAGCTACCTTTTCTTCCTGCAGACGTTTGCCTCGCGTTCATTATGCCTCTCCTCTCTTTCCCAGTGCTGAACTTCTTTCAATTTTGCTTCTGCAAACTCCTGTAACTCTTTACCTTTCAGGCCTATTCGTTCACCTGCTTCAATATATTCCATTAAAGTAGGCATCTTGTACTTGTGGACACGTTACTGTCTGTCATCCAACTATAAATGTGAAGACTCTGCTGTCAGTCTGTCTCTTGTCACTTCCCCAAGTACACCAGCACTCCCTGTGTACGTAAATTCGTAGTGCTAAAATATCACTCTGTACTCACCCAGTCACTCTATAAGCACTAGGGTAGTGAGGGGGTGAATATAACTATACTCCTCCTATATATATATATATATATATATATATATATATATATATTATATATATAATATATATATATATATATATACATATATATATATATATATATATATATATATCAAATAACTGTAGAACAATTCCTGGAAATAGTTGTAAACATACATATACATACACAAATGAATGATACACACTAAATGCCAACTATTAAACGCTAGACGCATAGGCCGGTGAACGCAGACGGATGATTACATAGCATAAAAACCACTGACATAAACATGCCCATGAAAGACCATAACGTGCGCATAATATAAACTGACAAATACCATCTAGATAGAAGATGTATTAACATAAGAATTACAACAATACCATATATCCAAAGAACTCAAATATTATATGTAACAGTAAAGAGAAAACAGTAAAAAGAACAAATATAAAATGAATAATGTACATAGATCTGACGTAGACACTTGGACACCGTGTATAATGTCGAGACGACCCAATGCCACAGCACAAAACAAACTGACTCGTCAGCTGTCTCTCAACAACATACAATATGTACCTAGACAATTTCACCTTTGCGCCGTCTCCCGCATTTCGAGAAACAATGCAAAAATATCCTACTTATAACGAACACTGGACCACAGTACAAATATTTACGTAACGCACAACAACAACAATACTTAGGACGATGAGAACAACAGACGCAAACAAGGGTTGCCGCCACCAATGTGATGTAGAATCTTACAAAAGTCCTAGTTTGTTTTTAATAGTGTCCGAAAACTCGCCTGGAAAGGTTTGTCGTTACTGTTTTGAAAAGATTACGACGTTAGATTCCCACAATGAAATTAATGTTCTGATGCGTGATGCGTTGCACTTTTGTTGACGTGGTGACACGATTTTCGACTGTTCGTAAAGTTGAAGATGATGATAATTATCACCAACGCCTTGGTCTCTACACAGTCCGTAACGTTTTTTGCTAACCCCCTCCCTGTAGAGTTGGCCTGTGATTGTATATGTATGTGAACGCTCTTTGTTTTGCCAGAAATATTGGGTTTTCGTTGCGTTTTGGGGACCGAAAAAACCTTTAAAATCAAAGAAATTTTTTCTGCGAGTCACGCGCTTTGAAGTGATGGTATGGGTTTTTCACTGTTTCTGACCCGGGTTTAAAACAACGAATGGGAGAAAATGATCACGCGCTTTAAATCCGCTTTTTCAATCTTTTTTGGTGAAAAATGCGCCCATAGTTGCGAAGACGGCCCTGAATGACTGTTGTGGTTTGTTTTTTCCGATGATGAACACACACACAAAAAAAGTTAAAAGTAATCGTAGTTTTAGTAGAAACCCCAAAGGTTTTTTGGGTTTTGAAATTTTTTTCCCCATGGATTTTTATCC
>JACEFZ010020846.1:0-28015 GCA_014155875.1 Cepaea nemoralis
GAGGGAAAAGGGGGACCCCTTTTCGGGGGTAGGCTAATGCGGGCGTTTCCCACTCCAGACACATAGTACTTTTAGCCCAAAAATTTCTATTTTCCCGGCGTCTGTAGGGAAATTTGGGTGAATCGTTAAACAGCGTCAAAGGGGCTCAACTTTATGTATGCACCACAAACTTTTCTGCTTGGTTTTTTAGGTAAGTAAACTTTCACTCTCAGACTCATTCTCACTACCCCCATTTTGAAGAGGTGTCAATAAAAATGGCATTACTGGCTTTCAAAACCCCTCCCGGCCAAGGCATTTTATTACTATATGGCCATAACAGGAAAAAAAAAACATTTGATTGCTCGCCTGTATGCAGATCTTTTCTTTGCTGTATCTTGATTCCATTTTCAAGTTTCCCCGGGGGAAAATTTTGGGCGTTTTGGGTCACACTAGCATAAGAATCATGTAACAGGTGACAATGGATACTTTTTTCCCAGTTTTCCTATCTTTCCTTATCGTATTTCTGAAAAGGTTTCCTTTTACTTTGGTAGTGTTTAGTTTGGTTTTTGGGAAAAAGGGAAACTATTTCGGGTCTTTGGGGTCTTAAACACATCTCTGTTAGAAGAAAAATATGCTGAGCCTTTTTTCTCGAATTGCTGGATGTTCTCAATGTCTGACTGCTGCAAAAATTTGGCAAAAGGAGAAGGTATGGTAGATATAACCTTGTCCATAGCAATTAAGTTTTTTAATCTATCAAAGTCTTTTCCTATGTTAGCTGCTTTCAGCCACCTGTCTAGTACACTCTGTACATTTGAAACATAATCAATAAAGGTTTCACTAGGTTTAGGTTTTAGATTTGAGAACTGAACTTGATACCCAGGGGCGTCAAGTAAAAAGTGCTGCATAATCCTATCATGGATGTATTGATAGCTAGATCTAAGTTCAATAGGAATAGACTCTATTACTTTAAGGGGCTCACCACTTAGATTCTTCATGTAAATAGGAGCCCACATATCTAAAGGAACTTGGTGATATTTAAATTGATACTCTAGCGTTCTCTGTCCAGCTGATATGGAGTCATCTTTACAATATGGTTTGATAATATTTTTGTATTTGTTGAACTTATTTTCCTCTTGTTGACTTCTTAGTTTAGTGGCAGAGACTTCTGCGTGTGAGTCTACCTCCATGCCTTTCATCTTAATTGTGTCTCTGATTCTACTTGGATTTGTTTTTCCTTAACATCTATTTCTTTTTGCTTTAGATCTAATTCCTTTTGTTTTAATTCTTTCTCTTGATCTAATTGCTTTAGCTTAATCTCCTTATCATGTTCTTCTTTTTCCTTTTGTTGTTGTAATTGCTGTTGCTTAATTTGTTTTTCATCTTCTAGCTGTTTTTGTTTTGTTATCTCAGCTAGTTGAGCAATGTCCTTCTCTTGTTGTAACTGTTGTTGTTTAATCTCTAACTCTTTTTGCTTATTTATTTCAGCTAGTTCTTTTTGGTGTTCTCTTTCTTGTGCACGTTCGTCCCTCTCCGCATTCTCTTTTCGTGTTTGTTCTTCTTTTGCTTCTTTAAATTTCTGATCTGCATATTGTTGTAGCTCTCTTTCCTGTTAATTCTAGTTCCTTTGCCTGCTTTATGAAATCTGATAAAGTTGCCATCTTACTTTAGTACTTGGCTAACAGTGATAGGCAATGATGACTTTAATCAGTTATTTATCTTTGATATGTTATATTGGTTCTTATCTGATCACTATCAGTTATGCTTTCTGTTTATACCCTGCCCAGATTTATCTTGCAGAAAAACAGAGTATACAAATATGTCAATGCGTTACAGCTGAAAAAGAGATGCACTATTAATCAAATTGCATGCCAAAATATATAAGTGTACTCAGCTTTAACGTTCCCGAGGATCGGGGAACAGAACTTCTTTGCCACAGGTCACCTTGGTACTTTAGGGTGGAGACACGTGTCGTTACCAGCAAACTATATTTGGTACACAGGGCCGTAATCAGGTGTAGTTCGCCCTTTGATATGCAGGGCCGTAGTAATCAGGCCTATTACACGATATGTTAACCCAGACCCCTATGGACAATGACTTAGACAATGACAGACAGATTTACGAACAACTAGAATATGTATTAAATAAATTAAATGTCAATGTCCTGTCTTTGCTCTATCAGTTATTGCCTTACGTTACTATCTCTTTAATTTCTGTACGTGTTGTGCAGGCAAGTATCATCTGCCCGGCCAAAAAATAGTTCCCTCGTGACGGTAAACACAGAGAAAATATGACCAAAAATATGCATATCTGGTTTTAAAGAAATAAAAATAACATCATATTGTTTAAATAAATAAATATATTCCTTTAGTAGTTAAAATAAATAAATAATAGATGATATAATGTACTGATTCAGGCGAGCAGCTGTTTAGCACTTCTCTACACACTCGATTGCTGTATGCTAATGAGCCCAGACGACTGTTTGTCAATCATCCTGACGTCACAGCACAGCGCGATGAAAAATCGATATTGTCGGCTGGCTTTGTATCGCTCCGCCGTGAATCATTTTTGGTACTCATTTCTCAATAAAAAGGTAAATATATAAATAAATATCAGAAAACAAGAATATTAATACTTACAGCTTTGATGAATACATACTTTGACTAAATAAATATTTCATAAACACAATTAAACAGTTTAATACGTCACGATAGGCACATTTCTAGCTTGCAAAATTTCTCTCGTCTGCACAAATCACCGTCACTACAAAAATTAAACCCTAGTCTGAGCCTCGTGGACGAGTGGAGTAGCTTGAATATTACATTCAAGCTTCACTTCTGACAACCACAATTACCCTGGCCTGTCAACAACTTAACTGACAGGCATCATCGGGTACTTCTCACACACTCGTACAAGACAACTTGCAAGTCGTGTGGGAGGCAAAATGCATGGTCCAGTTTATTGCCGTTGGCTCGCTTACAAGCGGTAAACAGTCGCTAATGCAATACACAATATATAGCCACAGAATTATCTAACACAAACTGCTAACCCTATGCTAACTCTATCTACTAGTGAACACACAACTCCTAACGTTACTCTAAACGATGTGAACGCCCCAAGTCCAGTCTCCCGTCTGCCGGACATCTCTCCCGTGGTTACACACCCCGCGGGGGTGACCTTCTCCTTCGTGCGTGTTACCTCACATCGCACGCTGCTGGCAAAACGTGGCCTGTTGAGTGTCTACTCAACTGTGCTCTGGCTTCATGAGGTGCGGTGGTATCGTGATTAGAGTGCTAACTCTCTGAACACCGCCTGCGTGTATTCTGAGGGAGTGGCTAACCTTCCACGATTCCCTCATCTCCCCTGCTCTTGCCTCGGGCACCGTATCTCCTCCTGGTCCCTCCAGGATTGACCGCTCTCCCTGGCGGAGGGGATGCGGTTGAGTCTTTGACAATTTTGTAGGTGACATATCAGTGTGTGGGTCACTTATGAGATGGAAGAGTGACCAGGCTCTTGTATATTTTGAGACTGTGCTACATGTACTTTTTCGGCAAGTGGGAGACCGCTACTGTTCTAGGGTCGGCCCAGACTTCATCAGGAGTGTGACGAGTGATATAGGACGACAGCAAGGAAGGATCCTTGTTCATCGGTGCAGTGTCAGTCAGGCAGTGGTACTGCGCTTGATCAGCCCGTGATTGGTTCTCTGTGGGAAGAGGGAACTTTGGAGAGGCAGCAGACCTTGGAGTTCCAGTCCACTGGAGGAGCCTGGGTGAGTCGCTACCACGACTGGACAACCGCACGAGCTATCGTCCGCCTCCATGATGATGACTACTCATCTGCATCTCTGATATTGTACATAGTTCTTCTTGTCTGGCTTTCAGCCATCCTTCTCTGTGTTGTGGTTGACATAGTTCAGAATTAAATTTTTGTTCTCTTAGCTATGACTTTGTGCAGTGATATGACTGGTGTCTGGTCCGAGCCCCCTTGGGGTTTGGAACCCTAGGTGAGGGAGGGGAGGTTAAGCTGTCCCGGCTTGTGTGGGGCCTGGTAGATGTAGAGTGCTATTGAGGTGGTTGGAGCAAAGGCAGGGGATAGTATCTATCGTGGCAAACCAGACCAAGCCCCGGCGGTCTTGTCACAAACACTAAGTGTTTTCTATAAAACGCTAGACTCACAAGCCAAGTACACGGAGACGGTGATCACAAAGAAATAAACTACAGTAACAACCACAAGCTTGTGTAGGGACACCCACAGTGCGCGTAATATATAAACTGACAAAGACCACTAGACAGCAGAAATGACGAAAGATAACAATAATAACATATCCGAACACAACAAATATCATATGTAAATATAACAAAAAGAAAGAGAGAAAGAAAAAGAATATATACTTAAAATATACACAGATCTGACGTCAGACAACGCGTCTGTAGATATTAGTTAGGACTCCAATGCCACTACACGACACGTTAACTCATTAACGTTTTCCATACAAAAATATCGTAAGAACTAGAAATATCCACGTTTTGCAAGGCCTATCCTGATGTAGATAGAGATCGCAAAAAGTGCCTATCAACAACTACATGTAAAACATATTCATATATATAAGTCCACAAACGATAATGACAGTTAACGAGGGGAGCAAACAAAAATGTTGAGATGGTTGGCCGACAAATATGTACTTATTAATACGTCGCCAAAAGTTCTTATTAATCAGTCACAAAAGTTTTTGTTCGTTTTAATCGTTATTTGCAATCCGCTGGAAATATCTGTGTTAACTTTTCCGAAATGTCTACACCGCTAGATTTCAAAGTGACTGATTGATTTGTTGAGTGGTTACTGAATTCGTGTGGTGAGCATAAGTTCCAACTGTCGCAAAAATTGAAGATGATGATTGATTATCCAAAATGTTCTGTCTCGACACAGTCCGTCACGTTATTGTACTTTCTCTGGACGTGGTGACACCACAGTAATAATCCAAACGTCTTTATACTATCGTTGTGGAGATGGCGCTTCGCTGTATCATTTATGTGATAGACTCACGTTTAAAGGCAAAGTTCAGCAACAACAACAACAAAAATAATGCCACCAAATATCCAGCGCTTTAAATTTTTATATATAAATCCTTATTGGCAAAGAAATACGACCATGGTTGCGATGACGCCACGTTAAAAAATGTTTGCTCATAACAGAATAATGATGACAAAGGGCTTGAACAAAGACGAAACATCAAGTCTGGCTTTCTTTCAAAACAACCTTGTTTTGTTCATTCACAATGAGTCATCTTGACCACCATAGGCCATGGAAATTTCCTCAGTAACTGCTTACTGTTAAACAGCCTTGCCTCCTAAGGTCAACCTTCTCAGCCCCACCCGGCTGCTCTCGTAACTCCGTGGAAAATACACTTTACACCACTAACCCGCCCCAACTCTGGCGGTAGGGGCACTGTTTCCACCCACTTTTTGTCACCCCTCCCGGTGAATCCGCAAATGTCAATTCTGTGTATCCTACACATCCATGATAACTCTCCTTCCCGAGAGTTCACTGTTCTCAGTACTTTACCTGTACTGTGCACTGTCCTCGTAAACAGCGCTGACCCGATTTGTCCGTGGAAACTCACAATTTCCCCCGTCCTGTCACCCTCCCGGTGATTCAGAAATGTCAATTTCTCTGTTTTCCAAACATGTACTTCCCCAGAACCTGGACGCTGGTGCCCACCCGTCCTATTTGCTGCGTCGATCAATCTCGAACTGTCGACCTACGAACGCACCGTGCGCTTGTCTCGCCCACACACACCTGTCAATATCTTTGATTTTCTTCAATCCTGTCTTCGTCACACCCACACACACCTGTCAGGGTATCGTCCAGTTAGTATCTTGGCGCCGACTTTTACCTGTGCTGTCTGCTGGCGCTTCTGTCTCTTGACCTATAAACACATGCGCCTGGCCTCTCAACCCGACATTCCGTGCTGTTTGTGACTAGTGACTACACCCCCGTCACTGTAATCAACTCTCCCGGTTGATTTGTGCGGCGTTAATTCTCCTGGCGCCCCGCCTCGTCTGTTTACGTGTGCTGACCGCCGTTAATTTACCTGTCGTGAACTTCGCTTGAACTGTCTGCTAGCTTGAGTTTTTGCTCCCGTCTGTCTGTGTGAATTATCTGGCGCACACACAAAGAGTTCACATTACCCTCTTGAAGCCACACAATCCAAATTGTCAAGGGTTTGCTAGTTTGATGGAACAAAGTCACCAGATAATAACTCCTCTCTCAGCGAAGAGCCCACAAATATCTCAGAATGACACCAATGTCTATAATGCAATGGGTTTCTTGATCGGACGAGCTCTCAGATGTCACATGACGTTCTTGATGATAATATCACGAAGTTCTTACGATGATATGTTCATGATATTGTCGTGTGATGGTCGTTGTCTAGGTAACGAATACTCCTGGTGTGTCAATGGAGATATCTAACTGTCTTGCAATATAACTCACCCCCGCAGTGCACATTCACCAGTCATTGAACAAGATTCAGTTGGCGCACATAATCCTTTATTACAGAAATAACACGGACAAACGGAACATGTTTATAAATCCAGAACACAATGTAATCCACCGAAGAGATATATATATTCCTCACAACTCTACACGCACACATCAATGCCTTCTCACGGCCTGCTGAATCTCAAATTCATAGACATTTAGTCCAGCTACTATCCACGGCTGGATCTCCCACAATACGACCCACCCACTGGGTCGGAGCCTCTGCTCTCTATGTAACCCACCCTGGGTTTTAGGACTGCCTTCACAGCTCGGAGAATCACAACACCGTTCTCCGTGGACTACCGACTCCTTCGGTATCTCAAACTCAACTCCCCGAAGTCCCTAGACTTCAACACACAAATACCCTATCTCTCGCCCCATCCACCCTAGGGGTTTTTCTCTACCCTCACTATTTTATTTCTCAGGACTGGCTGTTTTCTCATAGCCAGGTCAGTCACTTTACTGTCTCCCACGTTCATCTCCATTCTTTCTCATGCCCGGCCACTCAACTCAATGTCAATGACCCAGGCTTATGTCAAACAAAAAGTCGCAAACATTCTAATCTTAGCCTCACAAACGCAAATCTCGTAAAATATTTGGCTGAAGACAGCACATATTTACAGAAGAAGCAAATAACTTGTTTTAAATAAAGGATACTTCAACTGTAAATGTATTTATTGATGGTATTAATAATCTTACAATTATATTATTATTATTATTATTATTATTATTATTATTAATACTATTATTATTACTGCTACTATTATTATTAATTTTCCCATTATTATATTTGAATGTGCAACATGAAATATATTGTGGATGTGTGTCTGTGCCGTTGGCAGTAACATATGTATGCGTATGTGTGTGGATGCAGGAGTGTGTGCGTGTGTGGTGCATGAATTTGCACGCGGATGTGTACGAATGTGTGTGGGTGCGCACGCGCGCGTGTGTGCGTGTAGCAGTCTTTAAACCAAGTCGGTATCTTAAGTATTAAAATGATGTTATACGGTAATGATATGTTTCAAAAGAAAAATATGCACTACCATGTATAAACAAATTTGATGAGCCCTTTAAGTACCCAGTAAGCTAAGGTGGCTTTTAGTGGCCAGGTTTTTAAGTCCTTCCCATTGTATATAAAACCCAGACACTATCACAATTTTGGACCAATTATCTCCCTGGGGACAGACCATGGACCCTAATTGCTAGTAGTAAATCCCTGATTCTTGTCCCCCAAACAAAAGACATCATGGACTAGAGCGTCACCCTGAAATTTGTCATCAGGCAACAACACCAACGACCTTCGCTTCGGGAGCTTAGTGACCCAGAAATTACAAGGAAGCCACATTTTAGTGGAAATGATAGTTTAAAGTTTATTGTCCAAGCGCGGGGTATTTAAATGTACTGCGGTCTCCAGAAAGCACGAGATTGTGTGTGCGTGTGTGTATGTGTGTGTGTGAGAGAGAGAGAGAGAGAGAGAGAGAGAGAGAGAGAGAGAGAGAGAGAGAGAGAGAGAGAGAGAGAGAGAGAGAGAGATGGACAGGTGTTTCATGCATTCTGCTTGCGGAAGTGGAAGTGAAGCATATGTAAGGAATGTGTATCTACATGCACTATGCCACAAATGTCATATTATCATAACTGTATATATGCATGTATATGTTTTATTCACAATGTCACACGTAACACTAACAAACGGCAACGCTCTGTAATATACACAAACAAAAGAAACACACACTACAACTTGTAAATAAACATTGCTTTGTATGAAATAAAAGTTGGAGGGGGGGGGGGGGAAACATTTTTTTTACTGGCCTCCAAGGGCCACACAAAATGTAAAGAAAATTAACCACAAAAAAAAAAAAAAGTATATTAATGCAATCGCTTAATGCATATTACACGAACATATTTTTACTGGCCTCAGAGGGCCATAATAAAAAAAAAAAAAAAGTATATTAATGCATTTGTTGTATTCGGAATTTTAAAGGAAAACATGAATTTAAAAAAAAAAAGTCTTTTTTTTTTTTCAAGGTATATAAATATATACCCAGAGAACACGACAAATGTATATTTTATTTATCTTTATATACTTCTTTTATCTCTATGTGCATTTATGTGCATCTATGTGCATTCCACTTGTGGAGATGGAAATGAAACGAGGAATGTGTGTTTACATGTACTATGTCATGAATGTCATGTTATCATAACTGTATATGTATGTTTTTGTTTCATTAACGCATGTGACATTTAATACTAACAAACGACAACGCTCTGTAATATACACAAACAAAGAAACACGCATTGCACCTTGTAAATATCATTGTTTTGTATGAAATAAACGTTTAAAAAAAATAATGATATTATTCTAGCCATATGTGTTATCCGTGACTTTTCTTTCCATCTATCTTTTGGACTAATGAAAACCAAAACAAAAAATTCTTTCCTTATCTCCTATTGCCTCTGCTGCGGATGATATCCTGGCACCCACGGACCCCCCCCCCCCCCCCCCCCAAAAAAAAAAAAAAAATTAAGTTTCTTATCTTACCCTCTTTCGTCTCTGTGGCATACTCCTGAGATGCACCCGTCGCTCCCCCCCCCCCCACACCCCCCCCCCCCCAAATAAAAATATTTTTACTTTACCCTCTTCTCAGTTCCTCCTTCTCACGGTCCTCCGCGGATTCACCACGTGTGTATTTGGATTAAAGTTTTTTTCCTTTTTTTCCGTGGAAACCTTTTACAAAAACCCCCACCCCATTCCAAACGCCAAGAGCCAACACAATTTCAATCTTTGGAATCACCTTGGATCACGGCAGCTTTCCGGTTTTAAACTTCTCATCCCGCTAACTCAGAATACATCCTTTGTGATTCAATGTGTGAGACCCTCCCCCTCCCTCCTCTCTCTCTCTCTCTCTCTCTCTCTCTCTCTCTCTCTCTCTCTCTCTCTCTCTCTCTCTCTTACCCTGTCACACACAAGCACACACATTCTTTGTGAGTCAGTGTTCGTTGTCAATCGAAGTTTTGATCCTTGCTTAGCCGACACAGGTAAATCCTTTGTACTGACCTTCTCCCGGCCCAGCGAACGGAGAAATAAATCCTTCGTACCTGTAAACACCGAAGTGTGAAAGGTTTTCTCTTAAATGGTTTGTTTTTAATGGGAACGAACGATTACTCAACTACCAGAAGGAACATGCCTCTGTTGAGCGGAAACTGATGATTATCTAGGAGTAATTCATTAGTGATAGGGTGCACCAAAGTTGGGTGAGGTATTTTCCATACCACATGTAAAAAGAACACTAGTGATTACGGAAGGAACAGGAACAACGAACATAGTGTTTTTCTCAGTTATTAGATTCCTGTGGAACTGTAATCGGTAACTTTGTAATCGTGAGGACTCTAGGACATTTGGAAATGAACCATTTTGTTTCATGTGACAGTGAGCTGTATTTCACGTGACAAGGATTGTTAACTCTCAGAACTGTAGGGACATTTAGTAACACTGTGTGTGATCGATTCAGGATCAGTATTGGACTATATCCGTGACCAGGTATCTGGATTATCAAAAAGCTACTTGAGGAAGTCAACATCTGGCAGGAGGGACACATCGTTTGGTGAGGTCATTGTGTGCTGAGCTATGATGATGTTGTGTGGCCATTACCGGGATGATCTGGCTGTGCTCCTGAGTTGTTCGGTCTGATTCTGCAGACACACTAGAGTATACGACATACATTCTACACATACACTTCTCACATACATACACTTTTCTTCATTAACTCTTTCACTACCAAACAAAAACTGGGCTGTGACCAAACAGAAATTTATGGCAGAAAATTGGAACTAGGGGTGTGTTACAATAATGCTTTTAAAATGGTTAAAATGGTAGCAGATCTATTGTATTACATATCAAATTAAAGAGGATTGCACAAGGAACATGACAGTGTTAATAATTAATTGATAGGTGACAAATATTATGACAATAATGAGAGGTTTAATAATAACAACTGAAATTAAAGAGGTAAAAATTATTTTAAAAACTGCACTTATAAGGTGTTTTCTACACTCCTATACTGCTAATCATGTTTAATTTACTGAATAATCAAACAAACACCACTTGTCTTCAAGAATATAAACAGTATTGCTCATTAAAATAACCCAAAAAGAAGTTTTAGTGCATATTCTGAACCATGTATTTTTCACAAAAAATAATGGCTGAAATCTTGAAGGTGGGGTCTGTTACAATAATGTTATGAAAATGGTTAAAATTGTAGCAGAAATGTTGTAGTATATATCAAAATAAAGGGGATTGCACAAGGAATATGTTGGTAGGAGAATTTTTGCTTCAGGTTGTAAATATAATAAAAATAATAATATAATTTGTAAAATAATTGGACAAAAGGAGGTAAAAATAATGTAAACATTGCACTTACCAAGGGGGCGTTGTTAACCAATATCCTGATCATTGCTAATCCTGTTGAATTTACTGAACAAACAACACTTTTCTAAACTATAAATACAATTGCTCCCAATCAATCATCCGAAAAGAAGTTTTGCCGCAGATTCTGAATCATGTATTTTTCTTTTTTCAGACAAAAATTAGGAAAACACTTGGCAGATTTACATTTAATTGTCATGTCTGTTTGTTTTTATTTACTATATGTGGCAGTCTATTTGTAATAGGCTGCAAAGCAAACTTTGGCGCACAAGCATGGTCTTTTAGTGCCGCCGGAGCAAACAAAAGATGATATGTGTCGTTTAGTTCGAATGCTGCAAAAAACAGTCTCTATTGACACCGACAAATTCTATTAAATGCTTGGCTCATGTAACTCTTTCGACATAATTTCCTGCAACAGACTGAAGTTCTTCGGCAGGCAGAGTGTCAAACTTTCAGGAATACTCTGAGCTGCTTCGCGATGAGCACTTTCCTTTACTTGAAATCCTTCAATGACAATTTTTTCCCTCCTGGCTCTGTTTGCCATATGGAATGTAGGATGTGAGCATTGATCTGTGCAATTTCAAAGATCCAGTAATAGATCTTCTTCCACCACATAATTGTTTTCCTATCATGGATATTATAATATCCAACCATTTGGTCCATTCTGTCGCAGCCATTCATCGCCATGTTATAATCATGGAGACCATCTTCGGCTTGCTTTGCGGTTTTCGCAATCAGCTCTCGACAGTTCTAACTACAGACTTGGTAGAGACAACAATGCATAGTTTTTTTTAGCTTTTTTTAGCCCTTGAGCTGTATTTCACGTGACAAGGATTGTTAACTCTCATAACTGTAGGGACATTTAGTAACACTGTGTGTGATCGATTCAGGATCAGTATTGGACTATATCCGTGACCAGGTATCTGGATTATCAAAAAGCTACTTGAGGAAGTCAACATCTGGCAGGAGGGACACATCGTTTGGTGAGGTCATTGTGTGCTGAGCTATGATGATGTTGTGTGGCCATTACCGGGATGATCTGACTGTGCTCCTGAGTTGTTCGGTCTGATTCTGCAGACACACTAGAGTATACGACATACATTCTACACATACACTTCTCACATACATACACTTTTCTTCATTAAATTAATTTGTTATTAATTTTAGAAGCTAGAGTTGTGTAGTATGTTGTTTTGGAGAAGAATGAGAGGGGGCATGGTCCAGTGGTGAGAGAGAGAGAGAGAGAGAGAGAGAGAGAGAGAGAGAGAGAGAGAGAGAAAGAGGGATCCAGTGACCGATGGGGTGTTGTGGACGGAATCTAGTGGATTCTCCAGAATAATTATATGGGGTTAAAAAGAATGTGAGTGTTGATTCCCCTCACCCCAGGGACGACACTAAAAATAATTTCACGACATCTCCTTAGGTATTTATAATGTCCATGTTAAACACTGACTCAGTTAGTCATTTGTTATTGATTATTTTTCATGCGTTTTAATGCTATTGTTCTTTTACTGTCAAAATTTGCTTCATAAGTGATGTTGAATGACAGAATATATGAGAGGAAATAGAGAAGAAGGGCAGAATGTCAGACGGGCCTGCGTGCCCAATTCTTAACCCTTTGAAAATAAAGACTTTCGGTCGTTCGTAAAGTAGTACAGAAACTTGGATCATCACACAGAGTTCCCTGAGAAACGTATACATTTGCGTAAGGATCTGCTTCAGCAGAAAGGTTGAAAAACATTGGCCTAGAGACCAGCTTGATTAACACCTTAACACCTTGGGAATTCTTCTGAGCTGGTGATAGTATTTTCGTAATAACACGAGGCTTCTATGGCATTTTTATACTGTATTGCCTCTATTCACACGTGTAGTTTACTTACCTATCACTATCAAACGAAGAAATTCTTGTTACATACCTATAAAAATTAAAATGGATGACTGGCAAAAACAAAAAGTAAATATTTCTGGGGCATTGGAACTCTATTGACAACCGGACGCATCTGGGGAAGAGAAAGATGTGTGTGTGTGTGTGTGTGTGCGCGCGCGCGCACGTTGTGTGTGTTGCCATGGAAACTATGGTAACGTCAGAGCATAGGTGGCGCTACCACGAACCAGGGAAGGACTTGGGATGGTGCGAAATAAGCAAACATTACACCTGTGGCTTAGTGGTAAAGCCGTTTGACTCATGCTCCGAAGGTTGTGGGTTCGATTCCAGGCCGCGTCCTTCGGTTTACGAGTTAAATGTTTTGGAGACTCCTGTCTCGCGATGACTCATCGCTAAAAGCTATGGAGTTCGTGCTTTGTGCAACGCTTTCCGTGCTGCAGAAAGAGACCGAGCCATATGGGATAAAACCCAGTGCAATGAAGTCGCCCCTGTCGACTTTTAAGCGTTAAACAATAAAATCTAGATACAGTAATTCTTCTTCTTCTTCTTCTTCTTCTTCTTCTCCTGCGTTCATCCGAATTTTTTATTTCGGACGTGACTGCGTTGTGCCTGTTTACAGCAGAGCTGCGTTCTTGCGCCGTTAGGCCGACACATCTGACTTCTGCAGGCATTTGTTGACCGGTTTCACCTTCCCGGGATACAGTAATTTATAATTAAAAATAGTCAACTTAAGACAAACAGCCGCCAGGAGGTCTCCTCATGTGTGAAGATCTCCCATTATTCTAAACATAATATTTACATTTAAATTGTATCACAACTCTCGTGTTACATACGTCATATCAAGCAAGTTCGAGTACCATCGGCGGGCCGGATGAAATGACATCGCGGGCCGTAGTTTGGTGACTCCTGATCTATTGTTATTGTGACCTCCCATCTTGTGCTGTTAATTTATCGTGCATCTAATTTCGTGTGTGAGACAGGAGGACAATGTCGTCAGCAAACTCCAGATCTACGAGCTGCTTTCTCAAGGGGTTTCATTAGATTTCATTTATGGCAGTGCTTGTTGTCATCTTCATAATCCAATCTGTAATCAGTAAGAATAGTGTGACAAGTAATCAAGTGTTCACAAAACGCATCCTTGCATCGCTCCTGTCCTTATCTCGAACGTCTCCGCTAGTTGCCTCTCATGGAGGACCTTTCTTATATTCCGCCCAACACGCAGCCTTCAAATGAATGAATGATAACCAGCACGGGGCTGAACTGAATGATCACAATGATTGCCCCCGCGTGTTGCCGGGGCCCATAGGGGAAGCAAAGAATAGCAACACTGTAGCCTACCACGCATGTCGTAAGAGGCGACTAAGGAGGCGTGATGGTTCCGTCGCCCTGCTACTAAGTGAGTGCGTGGCGCGACACTGTGAGCTGTGAGTTTCGTGTAAAATGCTTTTGAATCTGCCCGAGAGTTTTTGGAACGTGACTGCATATTCGGAGCGATGGCAGATGGCTATGTCCCAGAGTTTACCGGCTTTTGCCTTATGCAGAAATGCTTGGCTGCTGGGCTTCTGATTGACTCATGACTGCCACTGCCATCGACGATGAACTGTATTTCGTGGACTGTGTGGGTGAACATCTAGGAAACATCCAGATGGGAAAATGACTGCCGATTTCATAGAGATGAACTGGGTGTTTCGTGGGAGGACTATTCTGTTGTGTTGACATTCTGGTGGCGGCATTATGCACAGTTCTGTGCGGGCTGTTGTTTGTCGAGACTCCTGTCTTTTCCACTTTTCACATTGGGCAGTTGGGAGCATTTTGTGTTAGTTAGTTAGTTAGTTAGTCGACAGATCATCCTCATTGCACATCGAACCATTCAGTCCATAAGTGCTCGGATCTCCTCCTCAGCAAATCCCGCAACGTGTAGCGCCTAATGACGCCAGTTCTGTGTTGGTTTATCAATCTTCTTTGGCTTCCTGCGTAGTGTTCTTGTTTGGCCACCCCTCTTTTAATTTGCTGCTCTCGCAGTCTGGTCATTGTTGTAGATTCACAGTCATCACTTGGTTCACGCAAAAGTCTCACTTCTCGTAGAGCATTCAGAATGTCAGCCTGGTCCATGGTGCGTCCGCCCTCCACAGTAGCCTCAAATGCGAGCTTGTCAGCCCGCTCATTTCCTTGTACTCCCGCATGCCCTGGCATGAAGATGAAACTAATCTTTGCCAGCCGAGACCGCTTCAGAGGCAGCAACCATTCTCTTCGGATCGACCCCTTCTCTATCCTCTTGATCATGTTCATTGAGTCGCTAAGGAAACAAGCCCTAGTGAATGTCTGTGTCTCTAGCCATGTTATTGCTTTACTTACTGCCATGACTTCCATGGTCAGGCTACTTGTGGTTTCAGTGAAATTTTGTGTGATATTCACTGGCACAGGAACGGAGCATAATGGGGACGACCCGTTGCTGTGAATTTGGAACCTCGACTAACTAACTAATGATTGCTCCCTCCCGTGTATGAGGTGACGTTCAACACAAAACATGGCGTCACTGAAGCTGATGAGAACAGTCGTTGCCCGACAAGTTGGTAAGATTTGTTCAACGTGAGTTGCGTTTGTTCCAAGCTATCAATCATTAACACCATCTCAGAATGCGTTTACGTCGCTGCCTACCTCCTCCTAGTAGTCCTAGCCTCCCTTTCGTAAAAGCTTTACTTTACCATCTGCAGCTGGTTTGGAGAATATTCTCGGCAGTGGGCGAATCGAAACAGAATTAGTACTTACTACTACTAGTACTAGTTTTTAGTAGTATCAAACCGGTTTGATCGAAGCCTTGCTTATAATGTGCACATAGACCAGGTCATAACAAAGGCCAAGCGGGGTGTGGCAGCGATGCGGGTGATGGCGGCAGCAAACTGTGAGCAGCGCCATCTATGTCTTCTATACGAGGGGCTGGTCATGTCTGTTTTGGAGTATGCAATGGCAATCCTGACTCTCAGCCATAAGCAGATAGAAAGGATGGAAAGGATACAGAATAAAGCTATGCGCATTATTCTTGGATGTACAAGAGATACAGCATGCAGGGCGATGCGCTACCTTCTTGATTTTCCAACCATTGAAGAGAGAATACAAGTTTGCAGGGCACGCGCCTACCTCAGAATTAACGCAAACACACAACATCCACTGCATAGTGAAATTAGGAAGGTGAAGGGCAGCAGGTTAAAAAGAGGACGGTCGTGGATGGGTCAAGCCGAAGACATTCTTCAACAGGTGTGTTCACTTGAGGACTTAGAACCTGGCGAGGAGTGGGTGCAAGTGCCAACAGACTTCTGCACATCCTTTTCAGTTTGCATCCAACTAGATAGAAAATGCAGACAAGAAAATCCGGCTGCTGTTGAGGCTGAAGTACAAGTGTTGATTTTCGAGAATTCGCTAGACAGTGACGCGGTCATCTACACAGATGGGTCGGTCGTCCGACATGTGAGAAGCTCATGGGCCTTTACAGCTCAGGCCTTTACAGCTCGGGCCTTTACAGCTCGGGCCGGAGGGAGAATTGTGAAGGAGGACTCTGGTGCTTTCACTGAAACCACAAGTAGCCTGACCATGGAAGTCATGGCAGTAAGTAAAGCAATAACATGGCTCGAGACACAGACATTCACTAGGGCTTGTTTCCTTAGCGACTCAATGAACATGATCAAGAGGATAGAGGAGGGGTCGATCCGAAGAGAATGGTTGCTGCCTCTGAAGCGGTCTCGGCTGGCAAAGATTAGTTTCATCTTCGTGCCAGGGCATGCGGGAGTACAAGGAAATGAGCGGACTGACAAGCTCGCAGGTGAGGCTACTGTGGAGGGCGGACGCGCCATGGACCAGGCTGACATTCTGAATGCTCTACGAGAAGTGAGACATTTGCGAGAACCAAGTGATGACTGTGAATCTACAACAATGGCCAGACTGCGAGAGCAGCAAATTAAAAGAGGGGTGGCCAAACAAGAACACTATGCAGGAAGCCAAAGAAAATTGATAAACCAACACAGAACTGGCGTCGTTAGCCGCTACACGCTGCGGGATTTGCTGAGGGGATCCGAGCACTTATGGACTGAATGGTTCGATGTGCAACGAGGATGATCTGTCGACTAACTAACTAACTAGTAGTACCAGTAGTAGAGTAGTAGCAATTTGGTCAATATTTAAAAATTGGGTTTTTACTAATGAAATAATACTGTTTAGATACAGCTTGACAAGACGAATCCAATGGTATCCCAACGAAGACTGTACGTTAATTCTAAGCGGAGTTATGAATTTTTTTGTGGTGTAATTTAATACCAGGAAGTGTAAGTATAATGATGACCTATATTGTCAACAATCCAACACCAACTGTAATGCTGTGTTCAGAGACGGTGGAAAGAACGCAGGCAATGCATTACCTGGGAATACGGTTTGATCGAAGCCTTGCTTATAATGTGCACATAGACCAGGTGATAACAAAGGCCAAGCGGGGTTTGGCAGCGATGCGGGTGATGGCGGCAGCAAACTGTGAGCAGCGCCATCTATGTCTTCTGTACGAGGGGCTGGTCATGTCTGTTTTGGAGTATGCAATGGCAATCCTGACTCTCAGCCATAAGCAGATAGAAAGGATGGAAAGGATACAGAATGAAGCAATGCGCATTATTCTTGGATGTACAAGAGATACAGCATGCAGGGCGATGCGCTACCTTCTTGATTTTCCAACCATTGAAGAGAGAATACAAGTTTGCAGGGCACGCGCCTACCTCAAAATTAACGCAAACACACAACATCCACTGCATAGTGAAATTAGGAAGGTGAAGGGCAGCAGGTTAAAAAGAGGACGGTCGTGGATGGGTCAAGCCGAAGACATTCTTCAACAGGTGTGTTCACTTGAGGACTTAGAACCTGGCGAGGAGTGGGTGCAAGTGCCAACAGACTTCTGCACATCCTTTTCAGTTTGCATCCAACTAGATAGAAAATGCAGACAAGAAAATCCGGCTGCTGTTGAGGCTGAAGTACAAGCGTTGATTTTCGAGAATTCGCTAGACGGTGACGCGGTCATCTACACAGATGGGTCGGTCGTCCGACATGTGAGAAGCTCATGGGCCTTTACAGCTCGGGCCGGAGGGAGAATTGTGAAGGAGGACTCTGGTGCTTTCACTGAAACCACAAGTAGCCTGACCATGGAAGTCATGGCAGTAAGTAAAGCAATAACATGGCTCGAGACACAGACATTCACTAGGGCTTGTTTCCTTAGCGACTCAATGAACATGATCAAGAGGATAGAGGAGGGGTCGATCCGAAGAGAATGGTTGCTGCCTCTGAGCGGTCTCGGCTGGCAAAGATTAGTTTCATCTTCGTGCCAGGTCATGCGGGAGTACAAGGAAATGAGCGGGCTGACAAGCTCGCAGGTGAGGCTACTGTGGAGGGCGGACGCGCCATGGACCAGGCTGACATTCTGAATGCTCTACGAGAAGTGAGACTTTTGCGAGAACCAAGTGATGACTGTGAATCTACAACAATGGCCAGACTGCGAGAGCAGCAAATTAAAAGAGGGGTGGCCAAACAAGAACACTACGCAGGAAGCCAAAGAAGATTGATAAACCAACACAGAACTGGCGTCGTTAGCCGCTACACGCTGCTGGATTTGCTGAGGATGGGATCCGAGCACTTATGGACTGAATGGTTCGATGTGCAACGAGGATGATCTGTCGACTAACTAACTAACTAACTAATGACCTAAAAGATAAGGGAGATTTTATCGCGGCCCATTAAATTGGAAGCTGAGAAATTCTGCCGTCTATTACTGTGGCTTGTTTATTTTTAAACGGACAACGTTATACTAGGGAGGCCCATCGTGATTTTAAATTTCAGTATTTACTAATGAGACCACCACCAAATAAAGGCCTTGAAAAACGAAATCTAATGGTACCCCAATGATTACTGTTTGTCACTTCTAAGTGAAGATATTCACTTTTTTGTGAAGGCAGTTTCGTATAAAATTATCGCATGTTTGCCTTATTATTTGAACTCTTCAGTGTGGCCCGTTATTATCTCCCCTGCTGGTCCGGTGATTGTCTCAAATGAGTCATAGACCGATCTTGAAAACTGACTACAAATATATGTTCCGTCATGTTAAATTATAAATAAATAGTAAAAGTATACAAATAAATTATTAATAATCTTTAAACGTGTATTCTCTTTAAGTTTAGTAGTTCAAATTGCAGGATGTTAGCCGATTGAGATTGATATTCACGTCGGCTGCCATCTTTGCTTTCCATGAACAAAGACGAAACATGTGAGCGGAAATAATGTTTTTCTGCCGCCATAATTGACCATAATCAATGAAACTTTCCATATAAATGTAAAAATGGGTGCAGAATTTGAATATACATCTAAAAATGTTGTACAGTTAAGTACACAAGCTTTAAAAAATAAAATTACTTAATTTACAGCAAATAATTTAATGTATTAAAAAGCTATGATAATTTCAACCAATCGCTGTGCACAAAATATTAAACTGACCTTTCCTGGGAAACCCCAGATGACGTCTGTTATTGTCACGTGATATTTGAATGAAAGAATGATGTGGGAAGCATGAATGGGTTTTAGAGAAACCACTTTTGACGACGCAATGGAAAAGTCCGTGGTGCTCTGTACATAACTTCCGGTTCAATTTCGGGTCACGGCACGATGGAACTCGCTAGTAGTGCCATAATGAGATATCACTGCGTCCGGGGCGGCAAGGCCTGACTTGACGTATTATTTATTTTTCGATAGGATGTGCCATGACCTAATTAACAATTTAATATGGCCGCCAATTGTGTATTATTTGCCTTCTATTACTGTGTCTTGTTTATCTTTAAACAGACAACGTAGTGCCTTATATCATTGTGTCCAGGGTGGCGAGGCCTAACTTGACGTATTATTTATTTTTTTATAGGATGTGGCGTGACCTAATTAACAATTTAAAATGGACGCCAATTGTTTATTATTCATTAAAAGTCTGTCACATTGCTAACAAACCTCATGAAGCAATGCGCATTATTCTTGGATGTACAAGAGATACAGCATGCAGGGCGATGCGCTACCTTCTTGATTTTCCAACCATTGAAGAGAGAATACAAGTTTGCAGGGCACGCGCCTACCTCAAAATTAACGCAAACACACAACATCCACTGCATAGTGAAATTAGGAAGGTGAAGGGCAGCAGGTTAAAAAGAGGACGGTCGTGGATGGGTCAAGCCGAAGACATTCTTCAACAGGTGTGTTCACTTGAGGACTTAGAATCTGGCGAGGAGTGGGTGCAAGTGCCAACAGACTTCTGCACATCCTTTTCAGTTTGCATCCAACTAGATAGAAAATGCAGACAAGAAAATCCGGCTGCTGTTGAGGCTGAAGTACAAGCGTTGATTTTCGAGAATTCGCTAGACGGTGACGCGGTCATCTACACAGATGGGTCGGTCGTCCGACATGTGAGAAGCTCATGGGCCTTTACAGCTCGGGCCGGAGGGAGAATTGTGAAGGAGGACTCTGGTGCTTTCACTGAAACCACAAGTAGCCTGACCATGGAAGTCATGGCAGTAAGTAAAGCAATAACATGGCTCGAGACACAGACATTCACTAGGGCTTGTTTCCTTAGCGACTCAATGAACATGATCAAGAGGATAGAGGAGGGGTCGATCCGAAGAGAGTGGTTGCTGCCTCTGAAGCGGTCTCGGCTGGCAAAGATTAGTTTCATATTCGTGCCAGGTCATGCGGGAGTACAAGGAAATGAGCGGGCTGACAAGCTCGCAGGTGAGGCTACTGTGGAGGGCGGACGCGCCATGGACCAGGCTGACATTCTGAATGCTCTACGAGAAGTGAGACTTTTGCGAGAACCAAGTGATGACTGTGAATCTACAACAATGGCCAGACTGCGGGAGCAGCAAATTAAAAGAGGGGTGGCCAAACAAGAACACTACGCAGGAAGCCAAAGAAGATTGATAAACCAACACAGAACTGGCGTCGTTAGCCGCTACACGCTGCGGGATTTGCTGAGGATGGGATCCGAGCACTTATGGACTGAATGGTTCGATGTGCAACGAGGATGATCTGTCGACTAACTAACTAACTAACTAACTGCTAAGATGTATATTTTATTGTGCGTTTAGGTAACAGGAAAGTAAAGGTTACATTCTTCTTTTGATAGAATGTCGAGAGGATCAACTGCATTGCACCAAATTGTACCTCATATGGCTCGGTCTCTTTCCGCACGGCCGAAAGCATCGTACAAAGCACGAGAGTCTCTGACTAAAGTGCACTCGACTTTTAAGACTTTTCGATAGGATGTGCTGTGATCTAATTAATTGTTAAAAATAGCTGCCCATTTATATTAATTAAATGTCATGTGAAATGTTCGTAGTTAGTGAAAGAACAATTCATGAAAATGTACTCATATTGTCTTAATGTACGAACTGCATTGTGACAGCTTTCTTTTGTTGATTAAATATCATGCATTAATGTAAGTAAATAAGTTTGTAACTGCTGCATAAATTAAGCAGTAGTTAATTAATTATTAAAATATTAAATTTAAAAAAAAAATAAGTAAATAAAAATATATTCGCTGATAATGGATTTCTACTTCTGCACAATAATTACACGTTCTGTACCTAGAAGTGAGCAATTAACAATTAAATACTAACTTTAAAAAAAAAACCATAACTTATTTCACAGTATTTTATTTAAATTTAAATAATTAAGTACTGGTGCTCTGCTAAGAAATAAGTTAAGTACTCCTTACACTTACAGGTTTACAGAGACGGGTCTGAAAACTGGCTTTCAAAATTATTTTCAGTCATGTCAAATGCTGAAATATTATACAAGTACACAGATACATTACTGCTACAAATGACACTTGTATTCTGTTTAATTTTAGTAGTTAAATTACCAGTTCTAATTATAAGCTGGGGCGACCATCCCCGACCCAGCGCGTCCACAGGTGGCGGATCGTGGAACGGCCTCTAGGTATAGAGGTTAGCTGCGAATACCCAATAAGCAGCCGTGGACCAACTGGCGGTGGGCACAGAGGGCAAGGAGGGATCTCAGGTTGGGATCTGAGTTCCTTAGAAAATACCTCATATGCTCGGAGACGTACCTGCCAAGCGAGTCGGGGCACTCTGACCCCTCTCCCGGGTAGGTGGAACCCGTAAGCTTTGGACAGCAGTCCATCTAGGAGACAGAAAACTCCAAATATAAACCCCCAAGTTCAAGGTGGACCAGCATGCTGAGGAACTGGATGGCCATGGGTTAACTGGTCGTGAACGTTGGACGTCTGGCAGGCGTGCGGGACGGCACAAGGCGTACGGACTCCTGTGGGACATCCCCTGCCTCTTCCCTAGCAAGCAGGCAATGCTAGGGTGAACGTTTATTTCCTGCAATATCCAAACTTTGCCTATGGATTTATTTAAACACGGCAATCATCGCCGGAGCTACAGAGCACGTGCTCTGCGCTTGACACATCCCTCAGAGGCTAGCGAAGAGAGAGTGACGAGAAGACGAGGAAATGGTGTGAGAAAACGGCATAGAAATAAGAGGGCAGGCACCAGGAGAACAAGACGAAAAGTGGAGAGACTAGGTTTCAACTATGAAGAGTGGGATACTGGAATTGTCGCAGTGCCAGACAGAGAGGTCCTGTATTGGAGAGACTAATATATGATTTTGATGTTTGCCAGATAGCGAACACGCCAAAACAAGGATAAAAGGATTTTTCCTAAGGATGCACTAAAAGGGATAGTGAACCAACGAAACTAAGCGACAGGAGACGTCACAGGACAACAAAGAGAGATACGCTGTGGTAGCTTCGTCAAGGTGACATGTGTTTTCGATTGTGGAACCAAGTTGGATATATGGATACAAGCAAATGTATTTGAGCTTTAAGTGGATAATAACTGGAGGCAGTTGTTGGAAAACAACTATGGAACTAAATGAATCTATCAAGAAAACGTAATGGCCAGGAGCACAGGATGGTGGGAATAGAATAGGCTAGGTGGCAAGGTAATAATCATGCAGGTATGAACGTATTTAACTGTGCACACGTTAGATAGACGATATCTCGATCTATAGTGACACTATATAATATTGTTAATCTGTTAACACCAAATAAAACGGTGTAAATATTTACTGGAGCCACATCGTCCTTATTCACATTATCAAGTTCGCTCTTTGTTGGTGTTGCAGTTTTCTACGAGCTAATTTAAAAATGCTTGCTGTAGATTATCTATAACTTATAAGATGGATCAGCAGCTTAGCAACGTCCTCATGCTACAGGAGCTTAATACAGACAAATACCATTGCCCTGGGTACGCCAGTTATATAAACCCTTCTGGGCAGAAGAGACATGGACAAGGTCTGCTGGTGAAGGAAGGAGTGAAGCATGTGGTACTTGACTTGAGCCAGTGGAATCACAGTGCAAGAGAGGTCCAGGGTATACAAATGGAGATTGGTGGCTTAAGTTGGAACATCATAAATGTATATGCCACAGTGGACTGTTTTGTCAGAAAGGAACATTGGGACTGGCTTAAGGAACTGGAGGAATTACCAGGTGATAGGCTACTCATATGTGGAGACTTCAATGCAAGGAACAGAGATTGGGATAGTAGTGGAGAAAACCGACAGGGAATTGCCCTTGCAGATGCCATGGTGGACTCAGATGTGGTCTGCATAAATGATGGTAGGCCGACAAGAATGGCAATGAGGCCTGGCGATGCAGACACAGCTATTGACTTGGCACTTGTCTCCCAGTCATCAGACCTTGATGTAAAGTGGACTGTTTTGAATGACCATGGGAGTGACCACATGCCATGCTCAGTCCTGATCTCTAAACCCAGGAAAGTTAAAGCTGGGAGAGTGCGCAAGACTTCCGGTATGAAGAGGACCGATTTGCCTTCTTGGACGCCTCAAAACAAGGGGCATGCAACAGGACTGTTAAAAACTCCCTTTTTGGCAGCCCCCATGATGGACCCCAGAAGTAGACCATGCTTGGAAAGCAAAGAGAGCTGCAGTGAAGCAGCTAAAGAAAGTGCGACAGACACTTCAAAGCTCACGAGAGGAAGTGGACACAGCGGAAAAGGTCAAGAAAGACAAGGTGGAGGTTTTCAAGCACTGTGCTGCAAAGGCCAAAAAGGCGAAATGGGAATGTTTCATGAAGGAGATTGGAGGGGGTAAAACACTGCGAAAATTCTGGAAACTGCACAGGCAAATGCAGAGAAAAGATCAGCCTATGACAGTGGGAACAATTTATAGAGATGATGGTGTGCGCATGACAACAGACAAAGAGAAAGGGGAGGCGTTTCTCCAGAGATTTTTAGAGCAGACCAATCATAATGATACGGACACCAGGGATGCAGTTAGAGAGGAGTTATCTGGCACCACGAAGAATATGCAGTATGAAGACATCATACGGGTGGAAGATGTTAAACACATTTTGAAAAAGGCAAAAGACACGGCACCAGGGCCCGATGGGGTCAGGTATGGCCACATGAAGGGTATGAGCGATGCAGACCTGGAGGAGATGACCGACTGCTTTAACCAGAGCATTAGGACAGCATCAGTACTACAGGATTGGGTGCACAGCTTTCTCATCCCTCTCCCAAAACCATTCAAGGATCAGTCAAAGCTTAGTGGCTTTAGGATCATCACCCTTCAAAATACATTTGGGAAGGTTTTAGAGAAGATAGTCGCTGTTAAGCTGCAGGATTTTTTGGAAAGGGGAAAGCTGCTTCCAAGAGGCCTGGGGAGCTACAGGCCAGGAAGATACCTGGTCAAATGCAGCCACTTTTGCCTTTGATGTTTATGAGGGGTTCCAGAGTAGACAGGAAACGATGGCAGTAGCACTGGATCTCGAGGATGCATACAATAGAGTTCGATATGATATTTTGATGACCGCACTGATGGAGAAGGGGGTCAATCCCTGGTTGGTGAACTGGATAGCAGCCGTCCTGCACTCGTCGGGTTGCTCTCCGTCTGGGTGCATGGACCTCAGAGCCACATATGTTAACCCCGGGACTGCCACAGGGATCTGCAGTCTCACCGGTGCTCTTTAATGTGTATATGAGCAAGATTGCAAACCTAGAAGCACAAGGGGTTGGAAGAATACTAACATTTGCAGATGATATTCTTGCATATAGGCAGGGGAGAGATAGGGAGCAAACAGCCAAGAAGTTACAGGCGACAGTAGATAAAGTGATTGACTGGTGCACAGAAATAAGTGCTGTCATCCACCCGGAAAAGGCGGCGGTTTTGTGGTGCTCTCTGGACAACAGGATTGTAAGAGCTGATGTCCCAAGCCTCGCGATAGATGGTAGAAATGTCAGCAGAGAGAACAAACTGAAGTATCTGGGGATCACATTTGACAGGAGCCTATCCTTCAAGGACCATGTGGAGATGGTTGTGACAAGATCTCAAAAGGGACTCAGTGCACTTAAAACTATGGCTGCAATGGACACAGAGCAGAGAATGCTTTTCACACTATACCAGCACTTGATCCTCTCAGTAATTGATTATGGATTAGGTCTGCTCACTGTCTCAGAGAGTCAGCTGGTGAAGTTAGAGCGCATACAGAACGAAGCTATGCGGGTCATTCTGGGATGCACTAGAGACACCCCAGTAGTGTGCATGCGTTACATCCTTGGTCTGCCGACTGTTGCTGGCAGGCTCAAGGTGATGCAGGCGAAGGCATACCTCAGAGTAGCTGCAGACAAAGATCACCCACTGCATGAGGCGCTGGAAGCAGTTAAGGGTCAGCGACTGATAAGAGGGAAATCATGGATGGCTCAGGCGGAGGATACAATTAGACAGGTGTACCCCTTGGAGAACATTAGGCATGGAGAGGAGTGGGTCAGAGTGCCAGCGGAGCAGTCAGGCTTGTGCACAGTTATAATCACATTGAGCCGGGAGTGCAGGGAGTGGCCAGCAGGGGCCACGGAAGTGGAAATCCAGCAACTAATTCAGGACAAAGCTCACTCGGTTGATGTGATTATCTACACAGATGGTTCGGTGTCAAGAGGTGAGAGAAGTGGCTGGGGGTTCATAGCCAAAGCTAATGGTCAATATTTGGGGCAGGAGAGCCTGGCTATGATACCACAACATCCAGCTTAAGAATGGAGGTGGAGGCAGTAACTGCCGGCTCTCTGCTGGATGGAGAATATGACACACACACACACATCGTGATTGTAACTGACTCAGAAAGCATGCTGACGTGGGTGAGGATGGGCAGGCTTCGTGCAGAGTGGCTTGCTTCGCTTCGGAAGTCACGGGTGACAAGCATCGCCTGGATCTTTTCTCCGGGGCATGCCGGTGTGCTGGGAAATGAACAGGCGGACTGATTGGCTGGCTCTGCAGAACTTGGTGGAGTATTGATACATGACAAGGCAGATGTGGTTGCGGCCTTGTGGGAGCACGTGCACACCTCGGAGGAGCAATTGGATTACCATGGTCTGGCAAGAATGAGACAGCAAGGAGTGACGAGGGGATCTGGACAACGCTCAGAGGAAAGGCGAGATGGACTTATAATCAGATTGCTACTGGTACTATTAGTGATGCAACTCTTCGCTGGCTACTGGGGACGGGGACGGAGCACTTATGGGAATGCCCCGAATGCTGTAATGTCGATTCGTAAATCAATCAATCAATCAATCATTCTAATTATAAATAAACATAGGTCCGCTAAAGTTTAGTACTATTGTATTGTATGGGCACCGCCATCTTGAATTTTGTGTTTTGACGGCCATGTCACTAAATATTTTTTCCTAAACTCCAGCAAACACCAGCTGTGTTGAAACTCTTCATATTTGTGTAAAATTGGACGAGGGATTCAAAAATGCAGTAAAAAGTTAAGTCTTCTTTTTACTTCAGGAGTTATAAGACAGATTAGCTTACTATTCGTGAATAGACTCGATAAAACTTCCAGAAAAAACACTTTGTCGGCCTTAAACTTTTGGTGCATAACAGAAAGTTCAATACTGCAAAGATCAGAGTAGATTCCCCTTTCGTCGTACCACGTTGCTTTCGAAGAATTAAATTGTTGCAAGACATGGTATCAACCGAAAGTGAATTGTTGGCCTCAAGAAATTGCGCACGAATTCAAAATCAAGTTTCCCCACCCAGCTGGGAAAGTTTGATAATTCTGACATTGCTATTAGTAGAGTGTCCCATCATGATTTTAAATTTGGGTATTTACTCATGAGACCACCACAGTAGATAGGCCTTGAAAAACAAAATCTAATGGTATCTCAATGATGCCTGTATGTCACTTCTAAGTGAAGATATTCACATTTTTATGAAGGTGAGACGAGTTGCGATTCCTCGTGTTCCTCATATGGTTTTGGAGCTCTCCAATGTGTCCCTTACCTCCACTAGCGATCTGTACGTGTCTATGTATGTGCGAGATGGTCTTGAACGGATATGACAACTGACTTCAAAAATATGTTCTGTCAAGTTAAATGATCAAACTATAGTACAAGTATACAACTATATTATTATTAATCTTTAAAATTGTATTCACTTTAACTTTAGTAGTTCAAATTGCACGTTTTGAGACTATATGCATGGCCATCATGACCCGTGGGCTTCTAATTCATAAAGTCACATCTTCGCAGAAAATATGGTTTTCAACCACAATTCGAGCAAATTTAGCGATGAAACTATACTGATTCAGGGGCGATATTTAATATGGCAATTAAAATTCACATTTAACAAAGACATCTATTTGATCCATCGATTCCGATACGCGATCATTCAGACCCGCTGCCTCTGTGGGATGTGCTCCCCAGCAGTCGGCAGCTTGCACAGATCCATAGAGCACACTTTATTCAAAAACTTCCAGTTTCTTAGTTCTATATAATATTTTAGTTCGTAATGTTTAATATTTTCTATTATATCGTCTAATAAATTTCTGAAAAATAACAAAGAAAGTACCCAGCGGGAATAGAACCGCGGTCTCCTGCGTGACAGGCGTAATATTTACCACTACGCAAATGAGGACATAATGATTGTTCCACAAAGATTAATAATATAGTCAAGCCGCCATTTTGGGTTTCCCCATTCACTAAGGCACTCATCATGGTCTTAACATCATCGCTATTTTTCAACCACATGTAAAGCAAGTTTAGCGGTGAAACTTTCCCCAAAACTTTCCCTTTGGGGTTTTTTAAAAAAAAAAA